>VDFB02274500.1:0-22349 GCA_007258455.2 Sequoia sempervirens | reverse complement strand
ATGGATTCACCATTGGGCCAATTCAAGTCTACAAGTCTAGCCTCCTATGGATTCAAATATTTGACCTCAAGATTTGATTATAGAGTACATATTGTCTATGTACACCTGTTCATGTGTGTAAATATATGGACAAACATACATATATATTTACACATATGTACATATATCTCTATATATATATATATGTGTGTGTATTTAAAAGAAGAAAAGCAGATACTAATAGGGTAGGAAGAGCTTCATAGATGATTGAATTTTATACAATTTATATCAGAATCTCAGGTACATCAATGGATGCAATCGATGCCGATATGGAAAAATTCATCTGAATATCAATAAATTGAATACCCCAGCAAGAAAAAAGTGCTCAATATCCTTGCTAGTACCTAGAGTAACTGAATTTTTATATTAAGGAAAAAAAATATATCTTGAGTTGTATGGACTTGTGTTTTACTTGTATCAACACCTTATTCATTTCCAACTATAGTCTTTCTTAGTTTGGTGGTTTGTATGAGTATCTAACTTGTTATTCCTTGTTATGAATAATAGACTGCTCAAAAGACTTGATTTTCTAGGTATGAAGTTTAACATCTACTTTATAGGGTATGAGGTAAAGTTTAGTTTCATACTTCAATGATTTCTTTGGATTAACTATTTTCAGATAACGAGCATCTTTGTATCTGATTTTTAATTTACATTATGGATTACTAAACTTGCACTGAGCTAATATGGTTCATCTTCTCAACAGGGTGGTGATGCTATTCCATCTGATCTAGTAGAGTGATCGATTTGGACTTTTAGTCGAAAGGCCACTATTGAGCTTACACAATAAATTAGTCAGATCACATTCTTTCTATTAGGTTCATTTGTCTAGGGCTGATGTTTTTAGATAGCAAGAAAGTAGAAAATTGATCTATAGCTACACAAGAGCACTAACTTTAAATTTTATTGGCATGCAGTAACTGGGGAATTGAATTTGATCCAGACTTCAAAGGTTACCATAGTAGGAACTCTGAACCAAATGGTTTTGGTAATTACCAACTATTCCTGTCAACCTGGAGTTAGGAAAATTGATCCCATATAATATGTTTTATCATCAGGCTTCCCTATTTTTAAGCATGAGAGCTTAGTCAATTTTAGTTCCTATATGCTCTCCCATGCTTGGGATGAGATATAGGACCCTTATGCTTCATTTTTCAAGTAGTTCTTTCATGTTTTGGAGCTATAACATATTTTTCAAAGAAAAGACACATATTTAAGTCTTGTATCTGCTATAAGAACACATTTTCTTAATAAAATTTTAGTATTTTTCTTTCTTAATAGTTGTTTCATTATGTGCAAATGAATGATTAATTATGTTTTTTTTGTTTTATGTTTAAACCTCAAAAGCATTCTCATTTCCAACACTTTTAGGCAGAAATCAGTGAACAAAAACAATTAAATAAACTACCAATTGACTAAATATACTACCAATGGATAGAAATTAGTGAATAAATATGACTAAATATATGATTAAATATATTACCAATTGACAGAAATCAATAAATAAATATACTACCAATTGAAAAAAATCAATGAATAAATATGATTAAATATATGACTAAATCAATGACTAAATTAACAACTAAACATGCTACCAAATTGATCAAGCAAAACAACCAATAAATGACTAAAAATGGTTGTCATAAATTTGGTCGCATTATAAATGACCAAAAATAAACTACTAATGGTCACATGACCAAGCTTAGTGAATAAATATGACTAAATTAACAACTAAATATACTACCAAATTGATCAATCAAAACAACCAATAAATGATTAAAAATAGTTTATTCATAAATTTGGTCATGTTATAAATGACCAAAAATAAACTACTAATGGTCATGTGACCAAGCTTAGTCATTTATATGCAAGTTTTAGTAGTTTTTTAGTCATTTATTGTTGTTTTTCTACTAGTGGCTAAAAGAGGTTGAACCTCATGGAAGATGTCAAGCTTGCATGATTTGATGAACTAATGTGAAATCATGCAACCTTTGGTGAAGAAAAGTTGACTTGAACTACTGACTTGTTGACTTTTGCATGAGCCTTGAAGTGTTCACCAACTCAACTTGAATTGATCCTCTTAAAAAAGCATGAAATTGATTAGAATTGTGAGTCATCAATCAATTCACATGGAACTTGAGTCATTGGGTGTACAAGGAAAAAAAGCTTCTATTTTAGGACTCCACACTTCATAAAAAAGCATGATTTTAGCCCTAAAATCCTCTTAACTTCATTTATGATCATATGGGCTCCTAAAAAAGGCCTAAACTGCCTCTTAGTACATGATAACTGAGCATGAATAGGTAGTTAATCTTATGAGAGCTCATGAAACTCTTTGCATGATAATTGGCATGTGAGGTTGAATGAAAGATGACTAGGTCTTCACCATCATTGAATTTGACTAACCCTTACACCTTGGTCTTGTTCATGGTGACAATCCCTTGATTGTGTTTTGACTATCCTAAGATTTCCCATTTTTCAACCTCATCTGTCCTTACTTGAATTTCAAGGTTGCTTCTATTCTTAAAGGATTGTCCCTCTCTGTTCATTAAGACTACTATCATTTCTTGGTGATTGTTCATCATTACAAACTTTTCCCTCAGCCCTTTTGGTGTCAAAATCTTGCATGATACTTAGGTGGACTTATAAATATTATTGTGTAAGAGGTTGCTACTCTTTAGGTTTTACAGTCCTACTGTTAAAAATGGCATATAAGTTGTTGATTTTGCTATGCACTCCTTGACTATAATGTTGTCCTTCTAATGATTGTCATTTACCACTTTTGTATTTTGAGTGTCCATTGTCTTCATGCTATTTTTGTCCTTCATACCAAGGTGACTACCATATATTGCCTCTGTCATCTCATGAATATTAATGCACATGACTACCCTTTATGATGGAGTTGCATTTTTTTGATTATTTGTGTTCATATGGTTTCCCTATTTTCTTTGCATATTTATCCTTAATAATTTGATGACTACCCTTTGCTTCATGGTTTGCACATTCATCTACTTGCATGGATTGTCATGCTTGATGATATGGCCATCTTACTATAGTTTCAAGGTTGACTTCCTTATGCAATATCTACCCTTCAATTAGCATGAATGCCTTAAGATGTTGATTTTCATAAAAACCTAAGTGTGGACTGTCCTTGTGGCTTTTTAAACTACACTTTATTTTTATGCATCTAGCTGTGATCCTCCTTTTATGACTATTATCCTCTTAAATTTATGCATGGTGGAAATTATGGTTATGAGAACCATTGTTCTTTCTTTCATTGGTTAGTATCCTCATGTTTGGGTTATGTATTTGATCATAATTGTGAAGTACATCATCCATTTCATCTTTCAATTATCTTGTCATCACTCACTATGAAGATGAAATAAAGGATTTGACCAAGGTGAAAGGAAGGAGTCAACATACTTCCGCACCCTAACATAGTAGATCCCTAAAATGTGCTCATAAATATATCAAGATTAACATTCAATCTAGGCTCAAAATTAGAAGTGAAACTCAACATGAAAGAATGGAAAAGTCATAATTGTAAGAATGACAAGATCATAATTTTCTATAAATAAATTCACTATAGCAATTATGTCTAGTTGATTTGTAAAGTTTAATGAAAAAACACTTTGATAAGACCTAAAGATTTGATGTAGGCGCACTCATGTCCATGGGAAATTTTACACCATCAAAAATAGTTACAAGGTTTAATTTTTATTTTTTCTTCAGTTTTGTTGTGTTTGTTACTTGGTAACTTCATGCCAACTTGCTTTCTCAAGAGTTCTATAGGAATAATGGAACTTTATTCTATTTTCTCAATATACTTGTAGCTATGCTAATAGATACCTATAGGTTATTTCAAGCTTGATTTTATTTCTTATAGATTCTAGTTTCATGTGTTTATATGTTGCTACAAAAAGGCAATAAGGATTGGTATTTTTTGCTTCATAACCTATGTAGTATTGGTACATAAGGACTATGTGTTCCAAAGCATAATGCCTTGGTGATGAATTTTATTTTTTGATGCTATGACAATAATCATGATGCATAGAAAGGTTGTTACAGATATTAACACACTTATATATGGTGTCAAATAAATAAAATAGTTATTATTACTTTATTTAACAATATTAATATAATAATATTTTTTGATGATGGAGATTAAGTTATATACTTAAGAAAGTTTGGTTGATGGTGGATTCATTCCAAGAAGTTCAAATTCCTCTCACATATAGGGAGGGAAACAAGCTAGCTGATAAACTTGAGAAATGGGTTGTGATGGACAAGAGTTTGAATTTTTAGGGGGTCATGACCTTGGTAGAGAATATCCTCAATTAATAGATCTAGTGGTTGAGGAGGGAAATTTTAAATATAAGCCGTCAATTTGAAGTGTTGAAGATTGGGGAACACTAAGGAGTATGATAACTAAAGATAGGGGCTCAACTGTAAAGTTGGGGAAATGCTAAGGTGTACCACTGATCATCATACAAGTGTCAATAAAGGATGCCATTAAAAGGAAAATTTATGCAAGGGTTGGTTGGCAAAAGGAGGATGAGACTCATGCTTAAACAAGATCATTCACAACGACATGTGTCATACAAATGACAACAGAGGGCCGCCAAGTTTTAACACTAATAAGTTTGTTTCTTTTTGTAGGTATAATCTTTTTATTATTGGCACAAATTTTATGTGTGCGAATGCATAGAATCACCAGTGATTTAAACAAGATTATCCTGCTATCATTTCATCTGTACATGAAAATGAGAAGAACAAATTTAGCTATAAAATAGTTAGCACCCAGGTTATGTGTTAATTGAGTTAGCTATATCGCTAATTTGGCAAAGGTTAGTATGTTTGAGAAGAGTGTAATCCTCTATCTTATCAACTGACATTTTCATTATGAAAATGAATGACATATCTCATGTTGTGTACCCAAATCAATCTCATATGGCTTGGGAGGGAGCAAAGGGGTTAAAGAAATAATTTCAAGGCACAAATTGCAGAGACAAATGTGTGAAAAAATGCATTTATTCATTTTCAATAAGGTTTTCACATTCATTGCCATTTCTTTTGGAAAGAAGGTAATCAAAATTTCATTTTCTTCAAGAAGGTTCTTTCAAAGGCTGCTGTATGTCGTAGGAGATTTAATCTGCCTATGGAGAAGGTTGTATCGATCAAAGAAGGTGCAAGGCTTGTCAAAAGATGCAAATGGAGTATGTGTCATAGAATTACAGAGTGATAATCCCAGTCAAAGAATGGGAATTTCTGTTTATAGAAGAAATCGATGGGATGGAATTTCAACTTGTGTTCAAAGGGCATTGTTAGCAATTTAAGAAGGTTGTGAAGAAGGTTATTGGGCAAGAAATTTTAGAACCAGAGACCAACAGGTTACTTTTTCCCTCCCAACTTGTTTCTATCTTCATTTCCAATTTTCTAGACCCTTTACAAAACTTTCAGACTATAGAATACATCGCAAATAAATTAGTGAAAGAGACATATCTCCTGAATGATATCATTTTGAGAGCATGCCAGAGTTATGATTTGTGGAAGGGGAAGGGATATGTAGGGGGGCTCTTCCCTAGGAATCTACTTTCACACATGCCCTCTTTCATGGAAATATTTCATGCAATTAAGAAGATTGTGTCAACAAAAAGGTTAGATTTTTGTTGTTGGCTTTGAACAAATTTGTAGGGGAGATTGAGTATGAACTAGCCGAGAGGATACAGGTCCAAGTAAATGCAGTTCTATTTTTACTTACCCATGACCATGATCCGCCAGAAGCTACTATTCCAGAGGAGAATGTACCAGAGGTTGGTCCAGAAGATGTTGTTCCAGAAGGTTTTGATATGCAAGTTGTTGTTCCACAAAGGGCTATTCTAGAAGATGATGATCAACAATTCATTGGTCAAGGTGTTGCACTAGATGATGATCATGCTTTCATTCACATGTTAATAATATGGCCCTGAATTTGGACATAATGCATCCTCTATAATCTATGGTGGGTAATTTTGAAGAACACCAAGATGAGAACAAGGTATTAGTTGACTAGATGGAGGAGTAGTTGATCAAAGAAACTTCTTTTTTTGTAGAATGTGGGCTTCAAAGTGAAACTTTTTACTGTTGTAGATAGTAAGTTGATATGGTCAATAGTAATCAGGTTATGCAATACTTTTGGGAAAAGAAACACAGTGGTGTTAGATAATTTTTTTGGGATTATGGGATAAAGTAAAAATAGATATGTTAATGTCTACTCTGAATAGGAGGGTTAAGAGCTGAATTTGGCTGATGAGCACCAAAATATATCAATATATACTTTTTTACATCCTTTTTTAAATATATAAATATATATAGGCATCTTACCTTTTACTTATATGTATATATATATATATATATATATAATAACTATTTCTTGAATTCTAAATAAAAGGGTATTTTTATCATTTTTACTTATCTTTGTGTCACTAGGTCAACTATTTTAAGAGACATTTATTACTTTAAGTAATACATGTTAGGGTTATTGTGTCATTTACCTTGCAACCCTATGCATAATTCATGTATCTTCAACACTCTTGGAAAGTGTGCTTGGATGTTAAAGTGAAACTACAAATTATTTAATAATTTAGATTCTCTAGGAATATGGGTATTGGTTTCAATATGCATTCATGAAGAAGGTAGAGCATAATGGTGGTAGTTATATTCCACTTTTCATCATTAAAAATACTTTCTTAATTCTAGGTGCTAGGATGGAGGAGTGAGAATATTGTATGACAAGACAATGCTCATATAAGTTGACTACTCATTTTGGGTACTATACTTTGGGTTGGGTACGTTGTGAATTGTAGGTTAAAAAAAATGTGTTTGGAAACACAACACATTTTGAAACCTCCTATTTCTTATAATGACTTCATAACTATACATATCTAGGTCTCCATTTCAAATAACAACTTTATTTCATGGCAGTGTGTTTGGATATGAAATAATTCAGGTTTCAAAACACACCATGATTTGTAACCTACATTTCACATGGTACCTAAAGCACGCCATGTTTTATAACCTCTACTATGGAAAAGTATATCGAATTTTCCCAATAACATGAACAATGTTGTTATTTGAATTTTAGACCTAGATATACAAAGTTTAAAAACACATGGGTTGGGTATGTTGTAAATTTTAGGTTAATAAATACAATGTGTTTTGAAACATTATGCATATTGAAACCTCCTATTTCTCATAATGACCTAATAATAGGAACAATTGTGTTGTTTTTATTTCAATTGTAAACCTAGATATACATAATTTGAAATCACATGGGTTGGGTATGTTGTGAATTGTAAGTTAATAAACATAGTGTGTTTTGAAGCACAACTTTTGAAACCTCCTTTTTTTATAAGATATTCATAACTATACATATCTAAATCTCCATTTCAACAAACAACATCATTTTATAATAGTGTGTTTAGGTATGAAAATTTACAAGTTTCAAAAAACACCAGGATTTGTAACTTGGACTTCAAATGGTACCCAAAAGACACCATGTTTTGTAACCTCTATTGTGGAAAAGTATATCCAAGTTACCTAATAACAGGAAAAATTATGTTATTTCTATTTCAAATGAAAACTTAGATATACACAATTTGAAAAACTCATGGGTTGGGTATGTTGTGAATTGAAATTTAATAAACATAGTGTGTTTTGAAACACAACTTTTGAAACATCTTATTTGTTATATGATATAAGTAACTATACATAACTAGATCCCCATTTCAACTAACAACAACATTTCATGACAATGTTTTTGGGTATGAAAATTTGTAGGTTTCAAAATGCAACATGATTTGTAACTTGCACTTCACATGGTACCCAAAACACACCATGTTTTGTAACCTCTATTGTGGAAAAGTATATCCAATTTACCCAATAATAGGAACAATTTTGTTGTTGCTATTTCAAATTTAAACCTAGATATACACAAATTAAAAACACATGGGTTGGGTACATTGTGAAGTGCAAGTTAATAAACAAACACATGGGTTGGGTACATTGTGAATTGCAAGTTAATAAACACAATGTGTTTTAGAAATGGTCTAAAATTACAATTTAACCATCCATCCTCATCCATATAGAAATGAACTGATAGCTTGCTTCAAAAATAATAAATACCCTACTTTAAACCAAATGCTCAATGACATTAACTATCAAGGTAAAGTCTTAGGCATACATGAACAAGGTATATTGGAGCCCATCCAAATCAAAGAAAATCCACGATCACAAGGCCTTAACTACATGTCTCAAGGCTAAAAATCCAAAAATGTTGGTACAATCTTTGTGAAATCTAAGAGAACTTCTCCCAAGACCACAATAGGTGTTTCCCATCATTCCTCCAAACCATTTGTTACCATCTCCTCTCCATCATACCAACCAAAAAATATTATCCCTATCCCTCCTCCATCCTATAAATCCATTTTGGGTCCCTATTTCCCACAATCCACCATCACATCTCCCCCACGTACTAAGTCCTTTTTGGGTTCTTATATCCCAAAATCCCATTGTCCATCTCATCCTACTCATCCCCTCATCTACCAATCCCCTATCCCTCTCACCCATCCTAAACATCCCACTCCTATAATTCCCAACCAAGATCAACAAAGGCACACCTCTATGAATATCCAACATCCTACCTCCATACACCCCATCCATGCTCCTACATCTATCACTCCATTCATATTCCCTTCATATTGAATCCATCTCCTTCCACTCATAACATTGCTAGTAGAATAAATTTGGATCCTAATGAATAATGCATACAAATACACATCCAAAAAAAATCTAAAGATCACCATGTCCCCTCAAACTGACATGGTAAAACATAGAAAAATCCATTCGACAGGTGCAATCAATCCCAAAGGCCACATTGGCCCACTAAAGAAAAAGAAATAACAAAAACCATGTGGATCCCAAAGTAAAATGTAGCAATTCATCAAAAGGAAAAACCCATAATGGTATCCAAAAGCTAAGCATCCTCATCCTCCATCTCCTAAATCTATAGAGTAAAAAAAAACACTTGTGGATATCTAGCTATCCAAATATTTATCCTGGAGTCAAAATCAATAATCCACCATATGTCCAACACCTTTCCCACATTATGAGTGGCATGATAAGAAAAATATTAGTTTAAAGTTCCTTTCAAGCACATAGAAAACATGTTCACCTACATCTAATTCTCTTTACAAATATTTGGCATGAGCCAAATTAGAAATCCCCTTGCTCAAGTAATGTTTAAGCCTAATACATATTAATGCATATATAGAGATATCAATTACAATTGCATAAGAAATATTTTTGATGTCCCTCAAAACCTCTATAGATTTAGGGCATTGTCTAGGCTCAACATAGTGGTTATTGGTAAAGGAATACTTATAGGATTATCATTGTGCATGTTGAACCATTATAGAATAGTCTCAAGATACTTCCTTTAGTTTAACTCATCCCATTCATCATCCATCACTCCATTCTATGTTGATACAACTTAATCCCCTTATCCCATAATCATTTGTCATTGGTACCTAGCTATAGGCTACTCCTCCATGCAATCTAATTCCATCTATCTCATTTTTCCATCACTCCTTACAATCCAAAATCACAATAAAATCCCAATACATGAAATCCAATAATAGAATATACATGAAGTCATCAAATCACATTTGCGGTCTTGTTTGTAGCCTTGTTGCAAGCCTTGATCCAAAACCAATCGCCATCATCGAGATGCATCCTTTCTAATCCTTGTGTTGTTTTAGGATATATCATTCTTATATCAACAACACCCAATTATCATCATCAAGATGTACCCTTCCCAATTCTTGTGTTTTTTTGGGATACATCCTTTCCATATCAATAAGACTCCATCCATCAAGGTAACATCATTTTAAGATACTTTTATCACTTTAAGTAATACATGTTACCTAGTTAAGGTGACATTTACCTTGCAACCCTATGCATAATTCATGTATCTTCAACACTCTTGGAAAGTGTCCTTGGATGGTTAGAGTGAAATTTTAAATTATTTAATAATTTAGATTCTTTAGGAATCTTGGTATTAGTTTTCATATGCATTCATGAAGAAGGTGGATCACAATGGTGGCAGTTATAGTTCACTTTTTAGTCACTAAAAATACTTTTCCTAATTATAGGTGCTAGGATGGAGGAGTGAGAATATTGTATGACAAGACAATGCTCATATAAGTTGACCACTCCACCATCACATCTCCCCCACCTGCTAAGTTCACTTTGGGTCCTTATATCCCAAAATCCCATCCTCCATCTCAATCTACTCACCCATTCTAAACATCCCACTCCTATAATTCCCAACTAGGATCAATAAAGGTGCACCTCTATGAATGTCATCCAACATCCTCCCTCCATACACCCCATCCATGCTCCTATGTCTATCACACCATTCATATTCCCTTCATATCCCCGATCTCCTAAATCCATAGAGTAAAAACATAACCACTTGTTGATATCTAGCTATCCAAATCCTTATCCCAATATAAATCAATAATCCCCCATACCTTCAACACCTTTTCCACATTATTAGTGTCATGATACCAAAAATATTAGTTTATAGTTCCTTTCAAGTACATAGAAAATATGCTCACCTACATCTAATAATAATACAAATGTAATTACATTATAAAAATATATAATAATATAATAACAATAAAATAATTTAATAATTGTAATATTCTAAAACTAATATATAATATATAATTTAATATAATATTAATTATAAAATAATAATACAATTACATTATAAGTATAAAAAAAACAACACAATTACATTATGAACATATATAATAAATTTATAATAACATATAACTATTTTATTATAATAATATAATAGAATAATATAATATTATAATAATAATTATAAAATAATAATATAAATTTAACTGCTTAGAGTGTGCCGGTTAATAACTCTAACTCATAAAGTAGTTATCTTATTAATATTAATAATATATTATAACCGGGCTTAAGTGGTAATTGCATTAACTCCATATAACACTTCACAAATACGTTTCTTTTGGATGGCCCCACCCACGTTAGTTGAAGTTTACGTTTGAACAGAGAAAGCGGCAAAACTGCAAAATTAAATAAATAACGGCGCTACCTTCCGTTATCCTTCCCGTCACTTCCACAGCCAGTCTGGTGGGCCCTCGGTTATCAATTTGTATGATGTTTTATGTATGGTATATGCATGTTATATGCCTCTGACATGTGTTTTTGTAGGGAGATTAGCAGTGTCCAGAGGGCATCGGGACTCCCTGAAAAAGTTGCAACGGCAAATCCGTAAACGGAAAGCTACAAACAAAGGTAAAGTTAAGGTGAGAAATTGTACGAAGGGGAAAGGTAAGGTTAAGAGTGGGCCGACCACCTAAGCGATCAATGCTTAGAGGAGTGTCTTGGGGTTAAGCCCGGACCTATTTTCTCTACATTCCCAAGTGTGCGGATGAAATAAAATTTGGGGATGGCCGTTAAAGAAAAATGAGAAATGGCACAGGGTAATATTATTATTATTGCCAAAGGATTCTCTTCTAAAACAGAAAATTGAAATTCTTAATACAATATCCATGATTACTATGATATCTAGACTAAAACTCTGACCAATTAAATGTCCAAGACAGGAGTTTATTAAATCTATTTTTTTTAAATAAAGGAAAAACTTCAATCCTTACTAAAATCTCAAATTCAAGCAAATACAATCAACTTACAGCTAAATTAAAAACAATTTTCAGATCTAGAATAATTTATTATCAATATATTTTTTTATTCTTTCCTATTTTAATATTCATATACTCTTCTAATTTTGCTCCTTCGTTGTTTGTGCAGGTTCAACAAAACAGTTTCCTTACGAATCAGCAAAATTCAAAATTATGATTCCAAAATTTTAAATACCAGAATTTGAAATCAAGAAGAAAACCTGTTTAAACTTCGACAACTGGCTGAAAACAATTCTTTGAAAACTTCTTCAATTCCGCAACCAATTCACCAGACTTCAACGAAGAAATACTAATCAATCCAGCTTTAAAATTACGCTTATAGACAAAATTTTAAGAGAAAAGTTCTTCTGAAGCAATTGTCGTGAAACAATCCTAAAACTCTGTTTGTAGAAGTTCTTCCAGTGAATGCAAAATTACAAATTTCAAAGATATTAATTCATGCAATTCACTTTCAATCATAAAACTTAATTGAGATCATGTTGCATTGAAAATAGATCAATCATTATGCTTGTTCTTTAAAATATCAGATCAGACCTTTAACTGTCAATCAAAGACTCACTATATGCTGAAAATATCTATTTCTCTTAATTCAAGTTTACACAATTAAATTAGCAATATATATTTAATTAAATACATTTGCAAAGCAAATAACTTACACTTTCAAATTTGATAACTTATTTAATTTAATTTAATAAATTAAATCACAAACATTTATAAATACATTGATAGACATTTATTAAACTTAAATATTAATTCACAACACAAAACAGAACAAATGAACACGATGGAATAAACTGGACAATAACATGGGTAACACATAGATACTCATTCGAAAAAGAACGATGGTTCAAACCAGACCTGTCAATACCTCCAACAACATAATTGCATTAAGATGCGGCTCAAACTGTATCAAGCGGTGAAGTAGATTACCGGTACCTATGTCTACGAGGGAAACATCAGCGTTAAAACATATATATGCTCTATATATATATATATATATATATATATATATATATATATATATATATATATATATATATATATATATATATATATATCATTTATGTTA
Source organism: Sequoia sempervirens (assembly GCA_007258455.2). Taxonomy (NCBI): domain Eukaryota; kingdom Viridiplantae; phylum Streptophyta; class Pinopsida; order Cupressales; family Cupressaceae; genus Sequoia; species Sequoia sempervirens. Next base: position 9,461 of record VDFB02274500.1, on the reverse strand, counting down.
GAAACACCATAGTGAATAAAATTGTAACATAGCGGGGTGCTCACAGATGAGTATTAATGCTACCTTTGTTCTCTTCACCAACTTTAAAGCAGGCAAGATAAAACATAAGCAATCATCTCAACATTAACCATGAAAGTCATAAGCAAATAAACCATATCATGAATGTTTCTATCCCAATACCATCAAACTAACATAACCAGATAAACAGGATGTCAATGTATCATCCATCAAAAGAAAAACAACATAGTATCCAAAATCACCTCTAAAAAGAAACAACATAGTATCATAGTGAACTAAAGCATCTATCCAAAGCGAGGAATCAAACCAAAACAGCTAAGGCAGGGATGTCAGAAGTGGGAGGAACACTACATATGGACAAAAAATATGGATGAGCATGAGGTAAGTAAGAAAGAATAACCTTAATTTATATATTCCCTCATCAAATAATTTCATGTTTAAAGAGTTTCTTAAGGCATATCCAATTATGAAAAACTATTATATACTTGTTATAACTATATTAAAGTATATCATGAATAAATTGAAAGGATAAAGAGTAAATCACTAAAAACCATACATAAATCATAGAAGTAAATTGATTAATATAAGGAGATTCAAGTGGTTGGATAATTTTTTCCAAGAAGTGGAAGAGGTTAAGAAGGAACCATCAAATATAAATATAATGTTTAAATACTTTAAAAGAAAAATACATTTCTCCACTGCTCTAAATTGGAAATGGTATTCACTTCTAAGATGATAATAATTGAAAAAGAAGAAAATAATCATTATGAGATCAAGTACCATTGATAAGTTTTAAAGAGATCGATAAGTATTCAACAACAAAAGAAAAAAGAGAAAATAGTTAATGCTAAAGAAACAACTACAACCAAGCTACTATGTTAATAAATTCTCCTCTTATGTAGTCTTCATTTCCCTATAAATTGTGGCCTCCTTGTACAAATTAGCTATTGATCACCATAGTGAAACAAATTTAACATTTTGAAATGGTTAAACATTATTATTATTTTTATTTCTATAAGTATAATTATTATGGGTTCATTTCTCCTCTCCTACTCTTCCTAATAAGGTTCTATTTTACAAGCCTCATATAAATGTTAGGGTTCTAACTTCTAAAAATTGAATAGTGTCAACTTAATCTCATTAGACAATGCTCCCCTAGTATTAATGGGGCCAACTTTTTATCTATCAAACTCGGCTATGTTTACATTGAATAAGAATTTGATACCTTTATCTGATACTTGAACTAAGATATCTTGGCTCTAATTTTACTCATTTTATCTAAAAATTATTGGTGACATATCCATTCGTGTTTAGTTTTAATCATTTATTATTGCAATTAATTATTACAAGGAGATTCTTGGAGCTTGTATTCCATCCCCACCATTTTTATTCTAAATATTTGACATTTTCTTTCAACTTAAAGTCTAAATTTTATCCTTAATGCTATACATATTTTTCTAGGATAACACATATTCATTATATTTCACTAAATGTGTTCATGCATAGAAGAAAAACCTTCAATATATCTTTAAGATAACTTTGATACCATCAAGATAATCCCACCTTTCATTGCATTAATATCAAGGTTAACTAACCCTTCCTCTTTACATGCTTTTCAATTAGAGTATCCTCTAGTAAAAATAGAAACATTAATAGTGTGGTTATCAAAGAGTGTCTAGGGATGCACACATCACTATTATTAATAAATTATAAGATTGTAAGAAATGTTTATGGAAGAAATAACTATCTAATAGAGAATATAATGTATTAGTACATATCTAACTATTACATATTTTAAATATAGCCCCTTTAAAATCTATCTTATTGCCATTTAATCACCACCTAATAAATTATAAGATTGTAGAAATGTTTATGGAATAAATAACTATCTAATAGAGAATATAATGTATTAGTACATATCTAACTATTACATATTTTAAATAAATCCCTTTAAAATCTATCTTGGTATTTTCATCTTATTCCCCCAAAATTCATCACCTTTACAACAAAACTTGATTTCATCTAATTTATCTTATTTATTCTCAAATCATATTAAAATCACCACCTTAAACTCTAAGAAATATTTGGTAACTTATTTATTTTATCTTCATTTAGAAAGGGGTGTGAAGGGGATTTAGAACCTTTTAAAGTTTCTTTCAAAATAACTAGGAAGATTTTATTCATTGCCTTTCTTGTTGCTTTTAGGATTAGTGTTATGAATTTTGTGCCTTCATTCTTAAAAATTCTTATATCAACTCATTTAGCATTTCCATGATCTTTTTATATGGGAAAGTTCAACATACAATGAGGTAGACACTTTCCATTTTTTTTATTCCTTAATTAGTTCTTTCTAGGGAAACTTTTAGTCTTTTCAAACACCTTACAAAAATATGATAAATGTGTGATTATTGCTTTCCATGTAGTGTCCCTCCAGTTTAGACATACTGTTAGTTTTGATTCTGTTTGTTAGATTACTTTGATACTATGTTGTTTCTTTTCAGAGGAGATTCTAGATACTATGCTGTTTGGATTTTGCGGATGATACATTGACATCCTGGTTATTTGATTATGTTGGTTCGATGATGCTATGATAGTTTCATTCATGATATAGCTTATTGGTTATGATTATTGCTTATGTTATCATGTTGATATGATTGATTTTGCTCGTTTGTGTCGGTGGATAAGACAGTGTAGCATTACTCATTCGTGAGTACCCTGCTACGCTGCAATTCTTATTCACGGTGTGTTTTCTAACATGAAATTATATATATATATATATATATACATGTTTTTAACCTTGATGTTTTCCTGCAGACACAGGTACCGGGTAACAGCTCCACCTGCTTGTCAGGTCTGAGTGTACCCTAATCCATTATAAATATGTTGTCGGAGGTATTGACAGGTCCGTTTTAACCATCGTTCGTTTTCGAACGAGTATCTCTGTGTTTCCCTGTGTAGCCCAATTTGTCTTGTCATGTTCAAATGTATATTGTTTTGTGTTTACGTATTTATTATCGATTTTATTAAAGGTTTATTTATGTTTATGCCAACGTTTGTGATTTAATTTATTAAGTTAGATTAAATATGTTGTTGAATTTATCAGTGAAAGTTAATTCCTTGCAATGCTTTTTATTAAAATAATATTATTGCTATTTTAATTGTGCAAATTGAATTGTGTTAAATAGATATTTTTAAAGCAAGATATTTTAGATGAGTTACGAATCTCTGATTCCCTGTTAAAGGTTTGTTCTGATATTTTAAGGAGTTGAACTAAATGAGTTATTTACAATGCAAATTGATTTGCCAGTTAAGTTTGGTGATTGAAAGTGGAATTGCATGAATTTATTTATTTTTTTTGGATTTTTTTGGGAATTTGTGCATTCACGGGAAGATTTCATACGGTAGCAGTTTTCAGCAGCTTGGATTTACGACAATTGTTTTCAGAAGAATTTTTCTTTAAAAATTTTATTCACAAGCGTGTTTGAAGTTGGTTTGATTGGAATTTCACTGTCGAAGTCTGGGAAATTGATAGAGGAATCAGCAAAAGGTTTTAAGTGCGTTTCAACCCGATTTTCAGAATAACCAGGTTTTCTTCTTTTTAAGTTTTTTTTTGTAATATTTCATCTTCGAATGCTTGGAAAGATTGATGATGTGTTAAACCTGCAAATTAAACAGAAAATTGTTAGATTCTGCAATCAAATGAAATAGAAAATACAGAAAACTAATGGTGCTATAGTTCTAGAAATTATAAATTATGTATATATGTATCCTGAAACAGATTTAAATTTTCCATTATTGAACCAGATCTTGAGAAATTTATGTTTCTTTTTGAAAACTATTATTTTGTCAAGATACAAAAACTCTTTCCTTATACCACTTGTAAGCGGACATATAATTGTATTAGGAATAAATAACCTTGAGCTGAGCGATACAAATTTGATTTGGTTATAAATCTTTCAGTAAAATATTAAATCTCTTCCTTTACCGGTATCCTATCCTTCTTACGCCATAACCATGTATCAATATTGATGATGCTATACGTATCTGTTATATATATTATATCTACCTTTGTACCCGTGCAGAAGTAAATTAGATCTGTTGTTTTTCAAGCTGGAGAATTATACCATGAACTGGTATGGTTTTCTTAAGCATTCCATCTTGGTCTTACTGCGCCAGAGGTCTCCTGTCTAGTACCTGCTATTTAGACATAAACAATGTAAAAATACATATTCTAACGCCAGAATAGTTACTACCTTTAAGTCTTGCATGACAGACTTTAGTTTTGTTTATATTTGTACTCTAATCTGTTCATTTTTAAAATCATCATGGCGGATCTCTATTCTTTTAATAATAAACTTGATCATTAAAATCTTTGTGTATTATCAATTTAGATACTATTCATCAGATGTCTGCTATAATCTACTTTCTAATTTCCTTGAGAGGCGTTGGAATTATCTGTATAACAGATAGGACATTTATGTACACACCAGAGAGGATTCCCTCTTTTATATATGGCATAGATCTCTTATTATGGCGCAGGTTTTCTGCTTGAAAATCGATGTCAGTCATCTGTATGAGACCATCTGGAGATTGCTGCGTCCCACTTTCTCTGATATTCCTGTAATATTTATTACTGCACCCTTCTATTTATCTCTGATCTTAAATTATACCATAGTTTTGTTTTCTACTGCGAGAATCCTCAATGGTTTCATGAATATCCGTAAAATTTTATGCATGCTGTGTAAAGATAGATGACATCAGATGCATACTCAACTGATTCTTTCACAAATATCTTTTGCATGAAAGGAAATCCATGTATCAGTGTATGCGCTTTTTATTCTACCAGTGAAAACACGAAACTAGTTGTTAATCTTTGACTTAGTTACAAGTCATCATATTGAAAATTACGGTGGAAGATTCTTTATGACAAATCAATCTTTATGTTTAAAATCTTTCGAATATTAGAAAAAGAACAAGCAAAAATAATAGTTGGATTTAAGCCTATAGTATCTTAAGTTAGAATTTATATTATATCTTATAATTTTTAAGTAAATAATTCCATTATACAAAGTATTTATGTTGTTATAATAATATAGTATTAGAAAAAGCTATATTTGAAAGTGTTTGTAAAACAATAACATTTATAGTTTATATAAAGTATACTCGTTATTTAATGAAATTTATTAAACCTCAATTTGAGAGTGTATTCACACAACTTTGAAATGATTATTTTTATTTCGTTAAAAGAAGTTAAATAAGATTTATATTGTAAATTTGGTACACTTAAATTTGTGACATTCTCAAAAAGTTTGTTTATTAGAAAATTGCAATTTCACTGAGAATGATTAAGTGAAACTATTGGCTGCAAAAGTATCCTTGATGCAAGTGATGATTACTTTATTTGTTTAAAAGTTAAGAAAGAGAAAAAGAGTTGTTAAGTGTTTGATGTATTGATTATATTGTTCAAATTACAACTGTTGTACGTGGGGAATATAGCTTCGTATTATTTTGTGGTTTTTGAAGTGACAACCTAGAGATGGTGATTTGCCTCTAGTGAAGGATGAAAACATTCTAGTTTTGATTTCTGTGCTTGATAGCATCCCCTAGACTGATTTTGAGTTGAGTCATGTTATAGAGAGAGTGGCTTACGTTAGGGGCCGAAATCCTATAGTGATTGTCTGGGTAACCTAACGTAGGTGTGTTAATTAAGTGATAACCTAATTAATATTATAGGGGTTGGGTAGTTCTAAACACTAAATCAGATAATGGTATGCCTCGCCTACTTCTTAACGCTCATTTAGGTTGAGAAAAGGCTGAGAAGGCCTGGAATGGCAAGTCGCCATCTTGTCCTCTTGAAAGATGTAACGACGCCGCATTAGTCTGTATAGGGGCCGGGAATCGGTAGAGATTGCCAGGGTAACTCTTGGTGAGGGCCGGTAGTCTAGGAAGATTCACCAGGGTAACCTATCCTGACAATGCGATGACACTCTCTTAGTCTATATCATGATGGTGTTCTTTTGTTGAGATTTCATTTTAATGTGACTTGATACTGTGATTTCATCCGTTCTGATTTGTAAACGTTATGTCGTATTGTGAATTGTAAACCCCGTATACGTGATGTTCTGTTTGCTTTGTTTGTGGACCTGTCAGTATCTCCTAGCACGGAGGGAGTGGCCTTTGGGTTCCACGTGGTCGGGAGGTAACCGTGCTACACCTATCTTATAATTTTCTTGCAGATGATCTAAGCTCGCAGCAGTTTCCAGTTACTACTTTGTTCGTGACTGATGATGCAGAGCCTGTTGTGGTTATGTACCAGATATCTGATGAACACTATATGTTTTGTAAACTTACCTCTGGTATAAGAGTGTATTGATTGTATCACCTTTGATGTATAGAGATTCTTTGAAATCTCGCTTTGTGTAAAATTGACATTTGGGATATTTTAATTGTATTTAAATTTTATAAACTGAATCTTACATGAAATCAAATTTGTACTTTTGTAATGATCAATGTGTTTAGTTTACTTGTTAAGTTATATTACAACGTCTTGGTAAACTTTATAACATATGTATGAACAATAATAAAAAAAATATTCTGTTAACTTTGTACTTGTTCTTTATTTGTGCCTAGCTAAATTAGGGCATTACATTTCCAATCTATAAATTTTTGATGTGCTTGGATATATATAATTGAGATGATTCACTCATTTAATGTAATGATAAAAATTTAGTATGTACATGAAAGAAATATTTTCAAGACATCAAGCTACCATTCTACATAACTCTCACATGGAAATAAGAATATTATTTTATTTTAACTAAAGAAATTGTGTGTACTCTATCTTGAAAATTACTAATTAATTTTGAATTATATACTTATAATTTAAAATAAGAGCACCCTTTGTAACATGGAATAGATAGGTTAATTAATGAAATAAAATATGTTTTTATATTAAGAAAAATTTACAAATATATGGAACTCATACATTGAGAAATTGACTAAGATGTAACTGTGTATGAGAATTAAGATGCTTGAATAATTTATATACCTTATTTCAATAATTAACATTAGAAATTAATACTTGGCTCATATTGTATACCCACCTCCCAATGGTCTTGGAATGGATGCATTTAGATGGAGAAGGATTTCAAAAGGCTCATGGTACTTGTGGACCCCTCAAAGGAATGATATATAACACATGAACTTTATTTATGAAATTTGGTCTTTTGTTGTTGGCTTCTAGTATGAATGTTATCTATAAGGTGGAATTCTTAGTTGAGACTCTCAATCTTCCATTGTTGGTTTCTAGTGTGATTATACAATATGCTTGCCAAACTATATTAATTTCTAATGTTAATTATTCAAAGAAGGTTTTGTTTTATAAGAAGAGACCTATGTTCACATATTCCAAGGCATGTTATTATCAATGCATGACACTTCTTGCATCTCTACCAAGTTCTAAGCAGGATCTGGATCGCCATTTCCATGGAGGAGATTGATGATTTAAAAGAAAATATCAAGCGCCATTTCTTTCTTGAGAAGTCATGTTTGCATTCATGATTTGCAACTTCCATCTTCATCTAAAAGAATTTTTTTTTATCGTTATGTTCTTGATATTATTAAAATAAATCAAAACCTTCATTTGAGCATGATTGCCAACACAAAGGTAAATGAGTGGAAACAAAAGAAAGCTCGGTTAATGGCTTTCAGTATGTTGGTGGAAAATCTGCATCTTTTTGAAAGTGGCTTCTTAGCTTATCAGTCTTATGTTTAGTAAGGTTTTGTAATCTCCATTGAGTTATGTATTCAGGTCACAAGTATATCTAGTATGATTTCTTCTTTTGGGTATTTTGGGTGCATGAAGATGTGTATATGTCTTGAGTATTCGACCAATGTGCTTTTGTAACATTGTAATCAGGACAATTAGTCACATTTATTACTAGGACCTCAGCGGTCTTTTGATATTTTTGTAAAATTTATTTTCGGTTTGCAACTAGGGGTTTCTTGTTGGACAACTTCAACAGTGTCATCCTTTGAATTGACTATATGTAAAATATTATATATAAATAAAATTATAAGTGGTCTCCCACTTTTGCTTAAAAAAAAAGTTCTTGTAAATGTCCACGTCTTTTTCCTTGACATAGTTGCTATTTCTTAAAAGATTTCTTATGATTTTTCATAATGTTGGTCAATACTTTACTATAAATATTCTATAGTCATGATCTTAAATGTCATAAGAATATGTCATAAGAGGGTTTCATCTTATAAAACTATAATAATATTATATGCATTTAGAACATCTGGAACTACCTCCTTAGGCATTCAACAAATGACAAATGGCTACCAACACAAAGGTAAAGGATGCCTCATTTTCTAATATGAGGACAAAATAATAAATCAAAATATTAGGATGCAAGGTTGACCCACCTTTCCCAATACTTGGCTAAGTTTATCATCTATTGAGAAGTGGATCCCAACAACAATTGTGCTCAGTGCTTACTACTAATCCAAGGGAGATACCTATTCATTTTTTTCTTTGTTAATGCCTAATGACTCCTCTCTAAGTTAAATTATTGGGAATGGGTTTTATGCCCTCCCTATATGACTAAATGGCTACAAGGAGGTGAATATGATATGGTGGAAAAAACCAAGAGATACAAAGTTGGTTTTGGAATTATCATAAACTCTTTGAAAAATAATTGAATTCCCTACATCCTAAGCTGAGGAAATACCATGATGGGTTTAGATCCCATTTTAGACAAAAATATTCTTATCACAGTCACTGGTTCACCTTAGGACCAACTAAAGAGATAGTAGACTAAGGAAATAGTTGTATTATTAGATTAAAGAACTTGGTTATTTCTCTTTCTCCATTGCATCCCTCTCCACCAAAACACCCTTATTTTAGTAAGATTCTGTGAACCTATCTCACATATCACCTACGAGAATTCTTTTGAAGCTTGCAGAGCTTCTTATTCCTCATACCTAATAATCTATCCTTCAAGCTCAACACTTCCCACCTCAATCAAATTGATCACCTTGCTTCCCTAATAGCCCTTTGGTTGATGTTCCTAGACCTCATAAAAATGGTAAGTGGATACAATTGTTGAATGATGTGATTAAATCTATTGCACTACCTTATTATGATCTAACAATAAGAATATGGCTAGAAAGAGATCTAGAATGGAAAAAAAATATGGATCCAAATAGAAAAAAAAACTTGTTTTGGCTTTAGCACTTACTAATAACTTTTCTACAATGAGTGGTTGCTTCCGTTGAAATAAAACTTAGAAGATTTGAACTTAATTGTGGTAGAGGATCTCAATTAAGAGATAGGCTACATTGGATGAAAGGATATAAGGGATACAAATTATTTTTTAGTTATCTCAAACATATTTACATTCGAGTGGATAATATCTCGTTGATCAAGAGAGGAGTAGTTC
>VDFB02274499.1:0-41488 GCA_007258455.2 Sequoia sempervirens | reverse complement strand
TTCTCTCTCCCTCTCTCCCTATCACTCCTATAAAGAGTAGAGAGGGAATTTCAGAGGAAGATAGAGGGAAGTAGAGAGGGAAGGTAAGAGAGGTAGAGAGGAGAGGGAGAGAAGAGATGTAGAGATATCTAAAGGGATAGAGAGGGGAAATGAGGGTGGGACTGAGTGAGGGTAGGTAAAGAGAGAGACATAGTGAAGTAGAGAGGGAGGGAGGAAGGGAGATGTAGAGATACAGAGGTATGGTGGGATGGATATAGAGAGAGGTAGGTATATAGAGAGGAATATGGATATGGTAGATGAAGAGAAGTAGATACAAAGAGAGGTAAGGTGGGATGGTTAGAGGGAGAGGTAGGTAGAGAGAGGGAGGGTGAGTAGAGATATTCAAAATATCTCTACCTCTCTCTCTCCCTTTCTCTCCCCCTCTATCTTTCCCAAGTCATATCTATAGACACTGAAAAATGTCCTGATTGATATCATGCACTCAAATCAGGTATACTAACATCATTTCCTCTTGAAATCCTCTTTTTTCTTAATTAATTGAATTATCATTGCTAATTAATTAATGGCATCATTTGCATCTATTAACCTAATTTGTCAAAAAAGTTAATTCACCCCCTTTCACGCTAACATTTCATCCCATTAAATTAAATAAATCAAAGTATTTAATTTAATTCCATAGGTCTTCTCATTTAATCAAATAAACCTAAGTTATTTAATTAAATGTTGTTTCACCTTTTCCCCATTCATTAAATCATTTAATTTAATGAATATCACTTTAATTCTTCTAATTCCCCTAATTGCATGATTAAAACCTTGTTTAAATTAGCAATTATCTAATTAACCTCTTTTCCTCCCACTTGCAAGGGAATATTCCTCCTTTGCATAATTTAATTTAGTTTTAATTAACTAAATATCCTTTTTTCCTCACCTATGAATATTCCAAAGAATATTCTTTCCCCTCCAATCATTTAAGAAAATGAATATTCTCACAAAGCTTCATGTGCAAGATAGCTTGAAACCTCTTGTGCAAGTTAACTATTGACCTCTTGTACAAGTCAAAAGTGTGCTTGTTTGGAAGGAATGCGAATTCTTGATTAAATCTCATCTTGCATTCTCACCCGTTGATGATAATCCATGATCCATGCCTCTAATTTCCTCCATCCTGGACCATTGATTAGCTTTCTCAATCTCAACCCTTTATTTCTCATTTGCTTTCCTATAAATATAACACTATTTGGAGACAAATGGATCCATCTTTCAATTTGAAAACTTATGTTGTTGAAACCACTCACACTCACACTCATTTTAACTCATATTTAGCATATCTTAGTTCTTTTTTTTAGTTGCATAATAGCTTAGCTTCCATTAATGGCTTACATAATTCATCCATTTAGCTAATTAGATAATTATGGTTTGTATCTTTTTGGTTTAAATCTCATTTAGATTAGCTTAGAAATTGCATATCTGAATCATTTAGCATAAAATCATGGTGTATTAGCTTTTACATCATGCTCATTTAGATTAAAATAATGTTTTCATTCACATACCACAACAATTTCATCGATTCTCTTCAATAGAATTGATTAGAACAAGCTCACTGATCATGGGATTGGGAAAGGGTCATTGTTCCACATCAACATGACACCAATTCCAAAACAGGATAAGTTTTAAATGGGTTAGAGTAGACATTTTATTGTTTTCATATTTAGAATGCTTCATTTCAATAAATAGTTTATCTTTCATTTGAATGATCTTGTTTAAGATTGAGTATTAGTGGCTACATTATGCTTCGATTCTTCATGGATCAAGCATAATCAGCCCATACTAATATCCTCAGTCGACATTCTAGTGCTAGGAGGGAAAACTATCAACTTAATCAATTTCTATCTCAAATTTTGTTCGTTTTGGAATTTTGTAGGATAGAGCGATGCCCTAGACAATTTTAGTGATGCCTTTTCAGGGCATTTCCATATAGCAATGCTATCATCATTTCAAACAGTGATGCTTATTAAATGCACCGATGTTGATTAAATAAACAACAATGCTAATACTTTATAGAGGTATCAAAGATTTGTAAACGGTGATGCCCGACAAAATAGTGATGCTATCGTGCTTTCTGGTTTGTCTACAGAGTGATGCCCTTGTTAACCAGAGTGATGCTATCATGAATAGTGATGCCCAACTTTGGTAAGAAATTTAATGATCCTTTTCAGCACGTGCTTTAATTTTCTCGCTTCATCAAATTACTAACACGCTTCTAACATTATTTTGGTTGTTAGACTAATAGTGTTTTACAGGTTGGACAATACAAAGCTAGAGTGAAGAAGCATTTTCTTAATATTTTATGATTGTAACAAGTGTTTGATGCTTTGGGACAATTATAACCCAATTTCTTATGCTTTTTACTTTACGCTCTAGGACCTCAGTAAATTTCATTTGGGTTTAAAATAAATGCTAAAATGAGACTAAAATTGAACCCTCATCTTATCATTGTCTTTTGGGTTTTTAAATTGAACAAGGCAACTTAACATTTCGTTTGGTGCTTAAAATGAATTCATCTTAGCTTTATTCGGTAAAATGAATTAGTGTCTACTTTGGTATGACACACTTGTAGTACATATCCAATCCCCTTGCACTTCGTGCAATCTTGGGTGAAGAGAAACACTCCAAATGTACTTCATTGTTTGTGTGCACTTATAGTACGCATCCAATCCCCTTGTGCTTTGTGTGATCATGGGTGAAGAGAAATACTTAAGTAAACTTATGCTTTGTGTCACCCTTAAGAGAGGACTTACTATGAGACACACCTCACAATGAGAAACTCAAGCAAGTTCTTGCAAGCACATTTATTGGTGAGCTATATTAAAGGTTGGGAAATCATGAGAAAGTACCTTCTATCCTAGACTATATAACATACTGCACCTAATACCATGCCTTAAGTGGAAAGGGAATAGTAGTAATAGCCTTAAGTAGAAAATTGGGTGTGTATATGATTGGCTATTCTTGGTTTGTTACTAAGAGCCAAGCTATTTAGTTACCAAAAATCCTTAATGCTTGTTGGTGCAAGAACGGTCATTCTGAAGCCACCCCACATTTGTACTATTCATTGTTGAAATAGAAAAATCCTTAGGATCTTAGGATCTTCAGGATTTTTAGATTTGGTGGTCCCAAGAAGTGTGTGTCGTGGAGGGGAGCCAATGTCACCAACTCTCTAACTATTCTCAATTTCTTAGTGTTTGAAGAAATCTGATGGAGACTCAACAAGTATGGCCATTTCAACCTAGGATTGTAAATGATTGTGAGTCAACTAAATACATTGTTTGGTTCCAAAATGTTGTAAAACAAACATTCACTATATTCCTCAAAATTTCAAACACTTTGGCTTAAATATGGATACCTTTTGAAATATCCTTGATATTACTGCTTGTTCTAAGGATTTCTATTCTTAGAGATTTCTAAATATCTTGACTTATATCTCAATCCATCTTTTCCAAAGACAACATAGGCAATTATGGCTTCAACCTCATGATTTTCACAAAATGGACATTGTGAAGGTTATGATGTTTTTGACATAAACATTTAGTTTGAAAACATAATCAAGAAATTTTTTTGTGGTAAAATAAATTCACTTAAGCAAGATAAATTGACACAATTGAACCCCACATGACTATTTGGAGACCAATTGCTCTCGTTGAACAAACTAATCTTGAAGGTGCTATCATTTAGCCAAACTTTGAACTCATTAATGGAGAACAAACCGATATCATTAGTAGTTTAAGAAGCTTCAATTTTTTAACAAAAGAAACACTTACCCAGTGGAGAAATGTGGCAAACATCTTAGGCGAGGAAGAGGAACAAGCTAATATTGAGGCTGGAAGGCCCATATTACCACCACTTGCATGGAAATAAATATCTTCCTTTCTTCCATAAACTTGAACTCTTCTAAATGATCTCACACAAAATTAGAATCCCCAAGAGAAGGTCTATAATGCATCACTTCAAACTTAGGCATCTTAGTTCAAAAGCAATCAAAAACCGCATTTCAACACTCTACCAAAATAGAAACAATTTGTTAGTAAACTTTTGTGAACGTGCACTAAGGAAACATCCACACATGTACATGTTGTCATGTTCTTTATGAATCAAAACCCAGGTCTTTTTCATGATAATCAACCTATCTAAAACCTTGGTCCTTTTCATGGTCTTGAACTCCTCTAAATGATCTATCACACAATCAAAATTTGTAAGGGAAAATCTACAAGTCACCATTACAAACGTAGGTATCATAATTCAAAGTTTTGCAGGAAGTGGTCCTTAATACTTTATCACAATCATGACCTCTTGTTAAGAAACTATTATGCTCGAGCTAGGAGGAACGAACCAAATTTACATATCCTCATCTATCCTCTCATTTAGGTCAATGTTAGTCTTTAGGATTTGAAAACTTTAGAGGTCTAGCATAATTCACACCACATTGATCTTGGAAAATAAGGTCCACTTTAAGTCAACATTGGGTCAAACACTTCATTCACCCCTCCATCAAATTTCATCATTCACCTCATTTAACTTTGGAAAAAAAATTAATACACCAACATTATTTTTTGACTTGGACATCAATCAACCCAAAAACCTAACTTGGCTACTTTGTATGTGAAATGTATCCTTTTCCATGCATTTAGTTAAGTTAGTTATCATATTTGAACTAGTTTATCTTAACGGTCACGAGTCTACCCTAAATATTTCCAAGTTCATCAACATCCTTTATCCCAACATCAAAACATCAAGTTTAAGTTGAAAGTATTGTCCCAAAACATTTGTAAAGATCACTCACCACATCACCAATATTTTCATCCCCACTATCATCATTGCTCCAAAAATGCTTAGAGTGTCCCTTTTACCTATATTTGAGTCAACTAGAGAGTTCAAACATTACAAATCACAACACAACTCTCGCAAAGGTGACACAAAATTTATGGTAAAGACGAGATCACAACACAAGAGAATCATGGAGAAAACCAAAGTCACATTTACCTCAAGTGATCCAGATCCTTTAGAATTTTATTCGAGAAGTCAAGTTACCCCGTCACAACAACCTTCATCACCATCAAGGCCATATGAGATAGAGGACATCACAAACAATCTGTTTGAACTTACTAGGGAGGAAATCATGGAACATCAAGCCTTTAAAAATGTAGCTCTTATCTCCCCATCATTTGTGGCACAAAATTTGACACAAAGCTTCACAACTCCATCACTAGGGTTAAATCAAACATACATTCCTAGTCTTGCAACTAGCCTTGCCAAGAAATTTGGCCATACTCTTCTATTTGAGAGCAGCACACTTGTGGGTACCCTCAATACTAACCCTCCATCTCACATGACCACTTGGACACCTACCTTTGGTGCTCCTCATGTTCTTGAAGATCCCAAAAAACCATAAAAACCCCTTGACCTTTATTACTCCACAATAACCTCAACATATCAAGGACGACCCTCTTCATCCATACCCATGAGTACCACAAGTGTACCCACCATCACACAAAGCAATATGGATCAAGTGTCTCAAAACAACACATAAGGGCATGTCAATACTACACCGCAGAGTCAACCCTTAATGTAGATAGGGACATATTTACCCTATCATCCCATTGGTTCATCTGTATCATTAGTTTCACAAAGTACATCCATTATCAACCCATCACAGAACAATCCCTTAGTCACAAATCCCACCAACCTAGGTAATACCTTCTTTACATCTCTAGCATAAGGAAATCCTCAAGATGTGGGATAAGGGATTCTTTTTAATCAATGGACTCAAGGTCCTAGTGTGTCATTTCCATCACAAAATATAATGGCACCATCCTCATCTTTTCCCACGGTCCCCTTTACCATGAAAAATCAAACGGGACCTCAAACTTGCATTCCTCCACCTCAATCCACCATCTTACAAGGGATGTTGAATCAAGGGAACCCTCCACCTCTCATCAGCAATCCACTACCCACTCAGAACATCAACACTCACAATCCATCTCATATATCCCAACAACCACCTAATCCTGCATTGCAAGTGCATGCCCTATCTTTACAACAAGCACAAAAAGCTTATTAGCAAGCCATCCAATAGTAGAAACAACAACAAGCATCCCTAACAGCCCAACAGAAGCAACAACATCAAGCAACCCTAGCAACCCAACAACAACAACAATAGCAAGCAGCCCTAGTAGCCCAACAGCAAGCAACCTTAGCAGCACAACAAGCAACCTTAACCCAACAACAACATCAAGTTCATCAAGTAGTTTTAGCATCACAACAACAATAGCAATCCCAACAGCAATCCCTCATGGCGCAACAACATCAAGCCCAACAGCAAGCCCTAGTGGCACAACAACAACAAGAAGCCTTACTAGCTTAGTAGTATTCCCAACAGCAACAACAACAACAACAACAACCAAGTTCCTACTATAATCCTCAATAGAACATCGTCAATACAAACATGTTAGGAACATATACATCGATGCCTCAATCACCTTCATAGAATCCTACACCACCATACACCCCATACAAGACATCCTCATATCAAAATCCCGCACACAACTCATTTGTCATCCCACCATATGTTCCTAACCCACAAGACAATCTAGCATTGAAATTTAAAGTGTTATCTCAAGAAATGTAGGACCTTCAGATGGGAAAGACCAAGAAGCCCCATACATAGAACCTATGCCCATATCCATTTGACCGAAACATAGCAATGGAACCATTCCCTCCTAGTTTTGAAATCCCCAAATTTGATAAAATACAAAGGGAGAGGAAGTCATGTGGACCATGTCAAAGAGTTTAACGTCATGTGTATGGAGGTGGCTTATAATGATTCTTATTTAATGTGCCTCTTCCCACGAAGTTTAACATACCTCCTACCATGGATTGGTTTTCTAATCTACCTCCCGACATCAAAAATTTCTAGGAAATTACCGATAAAATCATTGATCACTTCTCCTTTAATCTTGACATGGATGTAATTCTAGAAGAATTGTAAACTCTTAGGCAAAACAAAGGAGAAACTTTCAGTAATTTCTTACAATGATGAAGAAAAAGAGCTAGTAAGAGAAAATGGCCTCGTCCTAATGAACAACAAGTGGGAATCATCATAGAAAATCTAGATCCAGATCTATCATTCCAATTGAAAATGCAGTGCATCACATCTTATGATGAGCTTGTCCCTAGAGCCCTTAACATCAAGAGAGCTCTAATCTCACAAGGAAACACTCAAGCTTATAAAGAAAATTTCCCATCAACTAGTTCAAAAGAAAAGCCTCATGCTTGGGATAAGAACATGAATGTAAAAAATGATGGTGTAGTAGATGCTAAGGTAGTCCTACGTGCCCCTAGGCCAAACAACACTCATGTTGCTAACATCTAACCAACTGTGCAGCAAACAACACCCCCGCAGAACAGTCATTTCAATAACATGAAAATGCAAAGGCAAACCCCTGACAAGAACAACTATCCCAAATTCAAGTACACATAGTTATCTGAACCCATAGAAACCATCATGAAAAATTTGGTAGAGTCAAACATGATAACAAGTTTCCCAACTTTGAAAACTACCAAGAACCACAAGAGAAACCATCCTAGTACAACGAGAATGACCTTTGTGAATTTCACAAGATTAAAGGACACAAAACAACAAACTGCATGAGGCTCAAAAACATTATCAAATACCTCATAGAGAATGACACCATATCAGTTGAGGTACCATCCAGGAATCAAGATCTTAAGATATACAAGAACCCTATGTCAGATCATAGCAAAGGGAACAAAAATGGAAAAGCTAAGGATTACACAAATGTGCAACATACCTATTCCAATGTGGTTGCTTCTTATGATAGTGTCATTACCATTGTCACCATCAAAGGGCCTAGTAGGAAGTGTGGAGTCACCACATGACGTGGAAAAATCACTATCCAAGGAGTCCCATCTCAATCTAGGGCACAACCTACTTTTCCCACATCAAATCCTAGCAAGTACAATCCTTTAGATCAGCTTAAGAAGACCCCTACATAGATATCCATCTTAGAACTATTGAGGCTATCCTCTGCACATAGGGAGATCTTGGAGTAAGCTTTATCAAAGTCATCCATTCCCGAGGATTTGATACTGATCAATTTCAAGCTATGATAGGCCATATTTCTAATCACCTTCTCACCTTCTCATAGCAATACCTACTGTCGCAACCATCTCATAACTATGCTTTAAACCTTGAGGTTATCATTCATAAGAACAAGGTTAAAAGAGTCTTAGTAGATGGAGGTGTTGGATTGAACATTTTCACCCTGTAGTTGATCAAAAATCTAGTCTATTTAAAAGATACTATTGAAAAGACAAAGAGTACCACCATCAGGGCATATGATGACCAAGAACAGGTATCATAAGGCATCATCACATTACCCATCCAAGTGGGTCCTCTCATCGCAGAAACTACATGCCAAGTTTTAGACCTTGATCTTCCCTATAACATCTTGCTTGGTTGACCATGGATCCATGCCCTAAAAGTTGTAGCCTTGAATTATCATCAATGTGTGAAGTTTTCTTTTGAGGGCAAAGAGATTACCATCCATGGAGATCTTGAGCCTTTTTACTACTACAAAAATCTTGAGGCCAAGTTCTATAAAATCCCCCAAGTACCCAAGAATGACGAAGGGCCTACACCTTCTACCTCATTTGTTGAGCCATCATCCCTTGCATCTACCTCTGAAACAAAAGAACTCATTGTGAAAAACATACCTGATATCAAAGTAGTGATCCAAGATGATGGTTTTGGGAACTATAAGCTAATGAAGAACACATTTTTCTTAGGAGAGCTACCTATTTCTCCTCAATCTCATGGGAAACCCGCATCTAGTAACAAAGAGCCTGAAACTATCAAGATGGTAGCTACTACCTTCACCAAGTGAGGAGATTTGAATCAAGAAGATGTCAACAAGGACCATATCTATAAACTCCTCTATCAAGATGAACGACCCATACCCTCTCTTCCCATGGAAGATAACAAAGGCTTGCAACTAATTAATGAAGGGAATTGAATATAGCAAGAATGAGAAGCTAGGACACAATGATAATGGTTTACTAGAACCTATCGTTCCTAAGAAACAACTAAAGAATCTTGGCCTAGGTTGTACTACTAGCAAGGTCACCCTTATCAGCAAAGGTACTTCCACTAATTGAGTTGAGGCTTCCTCTTGGTTAGCTACATCGCATGATACAACCTTAGATGACTTCCCCCCTTGATGTTGCTAACCTATTTGAGAATAACTCCCTCTTCATGATATCCATAACATCCTTCACTCCAAGCGATCAACTAATTGAAATACACCTAGTATACCCCCAACTCATTGACATGAACCAACAAGGACCACCAATTCTCTAAGATTTATTTGAAAATGATGAAGCAATCTCAGAATTCATGGGACTCCAAAACAACTTACTATGGGAAGATCACAAAATAGATTTTGACATAGAGCTCGACACGAGGGTGTACTATAGGGAGATGATTGAATCCTTTAGTCACAAAATTGATGAAATGCAACTAACATGCAAATCCTTGAGTGAAAACCACACTGTGGCACTCTTTGATCCTAAAATAGTAAAAACAAAGGATGCATCCGAAGGTGAAAACCTCTCTGAGGCACTCAAGGATGAGTGATTCAATCCCCCCTTAGTGAAATTCATCTAGAGCAGTCAGTATTTATAGTAGAAAAGGACACTCCAGTCAATGTGGGAACAAAAGAAGCACCTAAGATCACCTTCTATGTTGAATCTTTGTTGGATGAAGAATAGAAGAACCTGGTAGCATTCCTGAAAGAGCATAGAGCTAACTTTGCATGGTCATACACAAA
Source organism: Sequoia sempervirens (assembly GCA_007258455.2). NCBI lineage: Eukaryota > Viridiplantae > Streptophyta > Pinopsida > Cupressales > Cupressaceae > Sequoia > Sequoia sempervirens. The sequence continues at coordinate 31,592 of VDFB02274499.1, read as the reverse complement.
CATGTCAGGGCTCGATATAGAAGTATTTGTGCATCATCTTGCAGTCTGTCCTGAAGCCAAGCCAGTCAAGCAGAAATTAAGGAAGATGCACCCTTAGATAGCACTTTTGGTGAAACTATAATTACAAAAGCTTCTTGACCTTGGATTCATCTGATGGATATATTATCCTGGGTGGGTTTCAAACCTGGTGCCAATCTCAAAACTAGATGGGGGCATTCAAATCTGCACTAATTTCAAGGACTTAAATAAGGCATGCCTGAAGGATGATTTCCCTCTTCCTAATATCGACCTCATTGTGGACTTAACGACGAGGCATGAAATGTTGTCACTCATGGATGGATTTTTAGGATACAATCAAATCATGATCACCAAGGAGGATCAACAGAAAACTACATTCACTTGTCCATGGGGAACCTATTGTTGGAACATGATGCCATTTGGGCTAAAGAATGTAGGATCAACCTATCAAAGAGCAATGACCCTCATCTTTCATGACATGATCTACAAAACAATCAAAGACTATGTGGATGATATTTTGGAAAAATTAAAGAAAAGAAATGAGCACATACAAGTCTTGGGATCCATCTTTAATAGACTTGGAGAATACAAAGTAAGGCTAAATCCAAAAAAGTGTGTCTTCGGGGTCACATCAGGGAAACTTCTTGGCTTTATCATCTCACAAAGAGGGATAGAAATTGATCTAGCAAAGGTAAAATCCATCCTCGACATGGAACCACCACAAACAATAAAGTAGATGAGAGGGTTACAAGGAAGATTTTAGTCCATCAGGAGGTTCATAGCACAGCTATTAGATAAAATCTACCCCCTTTCACATCTTCTCCATAAAGGAATAACTTACAAGTGGGATTAGAAGTGCGATAAAGCTTTCCAGAAAATCAAAGACTATCTACTAACACCTCCAATGCTCATGCCACCAATACCGAACAAACCACGGATCTTGTATATCTCAGCAACATCAGTAGCTCTAGGAGCTCTTCTGGCACAACATGATAAAAACGGAAAGGAAAGAGCTATCTACTACATCAGTAGGACTTTGGTGGGCTATGAAATGAACTATTCACCCATTGAGAAAGCATGTTTAGCAATTTTTTTTGCTTCACAAAAGTTTAGGCACTACATGTTGTCACATCAAATCAAACTTATTGCCAAGATCAACCCATTGAAATACTTGTTATCCAAAGAAAATCTCATAGGGAGAATGGCCAAATGGGTAATGACCTTAATAGAGTTCCATATAGAGTATGTAGAATGCAAGGAAATCAAAGGAAAAGTTATTGTAGACCAACTAGTAGAGGCAGCTATTTATGCAGAGAACCTTTTAATATTTGAGTTCCCTAGTGAATCAATATTCCTTATCAATCTCATAGCTCAGTGGAAGATGTACTTTGATGGATCGTTCACCCAACATGGATCAGGAGCAGGTATTCTTTTCATCACCCCTCAAGGTGATTGCATTCCAAAGTCATACCGGTTATCATTCCCTTGTACTAACAACATTGTTGAGTACGAAGCCTTAATCACAGGTTTAAGGATAGCGGTTCAATGGCATATACAAGAGATGAAAGTCTATGGAGACTCATAGTTGGTTATCAACCAAATCAATGACAACTATCAAACTAAGGATGATAATCTCACTCCTTACAAAAAGATGGTGGAGAGTCTTAAGGACCTTTTCATAGACATAACTTTTGAGCAGATTCCTCACATGAAAAATCAAGCAACAAATGTAATGGCAACAATTGGATCATTGTTAGACATGTCAAACAACATCCTATAGGGAAAATTCTTGGTAGAACAACTTCTCATACCAACTTTTGAAATCCTTGAATCTGAATCTGTGTGTATCATTGTTGGTCCTAGATCCCCATGGTACCATAGCATCTTTACCTGCCTAAGTAGAGGAACCCTCCCATCCGATATCACCTCGAACCTTAAAAATACCTTTGTTAAAAAGGCATCCCAATTTGTGATCCTAGGTGATACCCTTTACCGTTAAAGCATCGAAGGGACATTGCTACAATGTCTCAACCAAGAGGAAGCCTTGACTGCTTTAACAGAAGTACATGATGGCATATGTGGTTCCCATTCTAGCAGTATGAATTTAGCTAAGAAACTGTTGAGGATGGGGTACTATTGGCCAACCATGGAAAGGGAAGCTCATCAATATGTGTAGAAGTGTGTCTAGTGCCAACAACATGGAGATTTGATTCATGCCCCAACTCAGGAATTGCAACCAATGATCACACCTTGGCCTTTCTCGCAATGAGGACTTGACCTCATAGGAAAAATCACTCCAACCTCATCCAATGGCCACAAGTTTATAATAACTACTAAGTATTTTATCAAGTGGTTCGAATCCATTCCTATGACCTACATAACAGGGAAGCAAATTGCCAAGTTTATCTTAAACTATCCAATATGTCATTATGGTGTTCCATAAACCCTCATCTCAGATAATGGAACCCCCTTTAAGAATCAAGATTTGAAAGAGCTATGTCAAAGATTCAATATCCAACACCGATTCTCTACCCCATATTATCCCGAGGGCAATGGTCAAGCTGAGGCATCTTTTTAGGTAGGGGATATTGTCCTAAAGAAAAAATATAAGAACCTTCCAAATTAGGACATCAAAGGAAAGTTTGAGCCTAATTGGTTGGGTCCCTTTGTCATCACAACAAGTTATGGATCAGGAGCATACCAATTGTCAACACCTAAAGGTGAACCCTTGCAGGAACCAACCAACAGCTTGCATCTTAAAAAAATTTATGCATATTCTTGAAGGGTATAAATCTAAAAATACAAAAAAAAAAAAAATGATCAAAATCCAAAAAAATGAGAAAAAGGATTGAAAAAGTAAAGAAAAATAATCGTCCTCTAGTGAAAACCACTTCGATTGTGCTTTGGACAAGTACCTTTATGAAAACCTAGCAAACAGGTGCCTCACGTAAATAAAGCACCTCCATCTATTCTTTGGATCTTTATCCTTTATCCTATCATTCTTTTTATTCATCCATCGCCCCATCTACGTCTCTATCATAGCTTTATATTGTAAAGTATCGTATCCCATTAGTACTACTTGGCATATTCCAAAGGTTAGTTTGTCCTACCTATATCAAGGTAGTCTATTGTGTCAGGCTGGGGAAAATTCATTATGAATCATATTAGGTTCTTGTATATCTTAACGGTTATTAGAAAACATCAAAAACATTCATAAAATCTTATTGGAAAATCCGAAAAACATTCATAAAACTTCATCAAAATCCAAAAAAATTTGCAAAATCCTATACAACTAAAATCCAAAAACATTCAAAAAATTGTAAAGGGAAAAATCCAAAACATCCAAATCATATCAAAAACCATAAAAAGATTGAACATCAAAAATCCAAAAACAAAGTCATGTCAGCTTGAACCACGAAGCCCCTGGCTTGAACGTGAGTAAGGTGGCTATCTTTGATCACCCCTCGAGATAGTCTAGTCAATTCACATCCAGACCTGACTGACCACTGACCACCCACCTGCTGACCTCCCAACATCAGAAGAACCTCCCATGAAAAACATTGAAATATTCCAAAAAATCCAAAACCATTCATCCCATTTCGTTTTCACCCATAATAAATCAATCGTCATCTCCAACCTTTGGCAAAAAAAATAGAAAGCAAGCATCGCAAATCATCAAGTGAAAACTTAAGTGTCAAAATCTAAAGTCTAAATCATAGGTAAATGCGTCAGTAAATTTTATATCAACAGCTTATCATTAGCATCATCATCCTACATTAAGCCATCTAATCAACATGTCCTAGGATGTATCCTTCTTGTGATGGACATCAACATCAAACATCACCTTAGCTAAAATAAACTGGCAAGAGATATAGATAACATTGACTGTTTGTCTTTGTTTTTTTCTTATGATTTATCTTAATGACCCATTTTGAGGACCTCTCGATGATTTCTATCTAAAAATATTTAGAGAGAAAGGAATGGGGCATCGATCATTATCTTTCATTTTTTGTGCTTGTGGGTATTCTTGTAACATAATCTTGGCGCATACTTGCTTAGTTGTGTGTAGGAAGGTTGTTTGGAGTATGTTGTTGACTATTGCATATGCTTTGGTCGAATATATTCTAAGCTTCTAACTTACATTCCAATGAGGTTTTTGTATGTCAAGGTGTGAAAAAGAACTATCCTATCTATTTTTAGAGTCAAAGTTCATTACACTAGATACAACGTTGTCCTAGTTATTAACACCTTGATGCATCATTTCTATGTGTTATATCAAACAATAAGGAACGATGGAAAATCCCAATCTCGAGATATGAGAAAATCATCATGCATTCATCATAATCATGCATTTCCCATCACCATCTCTAATAAAGTCTTGGTGGATCATAGACTTGTTGGATCTCTTGAAGCAATCATCGAAATCAATGGTCATTCATCTTATTTCTTCTATCTTCTCTTTGTGCTAACCTGGTATCATGAAAATCAACAAAAACATCATCAATGCATCTATCTTGCATCCACAAATCATCAACATATATACATCTTGCATCATCATAGCATAATCATTGCATAGGTCATAGCATATCATAAAACATACATCCTGCATTATCATTTAAGGTCCAACAAATAATATAGATTTATTATTTTAAGGACTTAAATTGTTGCACACATATCATCCACATACATTGCATTATCATATCATAACCATAAAACATTTGCATCCATACATCCATATGCATCGTCATCATCATAAAACTGTATAAGAAAATACACAAAAAGAAATGCATCCATATCATTTGCAGATGCATCACATAAACATATGAAAAAGATAATGAAAGAGAATATAACATTGCATCCATCTATATCATAACATCGCATATTATCGCATATAATCGCATATCGCATAGGCATAAGTAAAGTGCATCTATACATGATAAAATATAAGCATAAGCATATCATCTCGTAGCATATGCATCCATACAATCATAAACATGAAATAAGATGAACACATCACATCACATCAAATCTGTATCATATATATATCAAAAAATCATGACTGTCATGGTACAATATCTAAATCAGTGTGTGTATATTGATCATAAATACAATATCCACAAGGCTATCAAAAAGGATCCTATGAATGTATATCTATATAAAAGAATCAGGAAATGATAGAAACATGTCTGTATAATTGAGCTAGCCTTGATGGTTGCTCCCCTCTCCATTCTATCTCTCAGGTTGATCCTCTGCTCTAACATGAGCCTCGGTCCTCTAGGAATAATTAGGTTGTCTAAGAATTTTGGGGACATCTCTATGATAATCCATCCTATAATAGGCTACCTCAGTCACAACCTCTCTATATAATCTCGCGAAGACTATCTGCCCCTGGGATGCAACTGTCATTGTCTCGAGCTGCTGTAATCGCCCGACCTCCTATGCTAACCACATCTCGACAATCTTTCTAAGCTACCGCTCATGGTCCCACTCTTCCATGAAAACTTGTACCTACTACAGTTCCTAATCCCTCTTAGCAGTAATAGCTAAAATGTATTGGCGGGCTTGTTCCTGCTCACCCGTAATGATCTAAACGTGTTGTTGCAGCTGTTGAATTTGCAAATCTTGAGGATCTAGTGGTGGTGGATGAACTGGCTCCTACTAAATAGGAGGTTGTTGACCCACTGGTGGTGCCTCGGGGATCTTCCAATCCTTTCAATCTTGGCCATCCTATCCCCTGCCTCTACTCCTACCTCTACCTACGCCCCTCCCTCTAGGTTTCCCTCGTGGAGGAGCACCCACTAGATTTTTCAACCTACGAGGGGGGTGAATCATGCATCATATGTAGGCAACATCTACACATATGTCTCTCCTTGGTCATAAGCCCATGGCTAGTTAACCAACTACCGAAAAAACCTCAACCACCTTAGGAGTTGGGATCGTAGGTCCCCACGTGGGAACCTCTCAAGATGATCTGGCAAAGATGGCCATGTATGCATCGTCTAGCCTATCTTGTTGCTCATCAGACTATCAGGACACTTGTTTTTAAAAATATTTCTCTATAATCATGTGCTCTCGACCCTACATATACTGGGTCTATTTGGCTGTAAACAAAGATTTTGGCACCCAAATGCTTTCTTGCACTTCTAGGGTTTTTCACATAAAAGGAGAAAGATGGGCCAAAATTGGCAATGTCTACACTCAAAATCAATGCAAGGATGGATGCAATATGCCTAAATACAATTTCCTAATGTGATAAACTAAAAAAATAAAGATGATTATTAATATAAAATTTAAGATATGCAAGATGTTGGAAAGCATAGTGATGTATGCAAAATGACCTAAGAATGCAAGCAAACAATAACATAATTAAACAAGACTAGAGAGGTGCACCTAGAAATTGAACTCTAATGTAGAGAGGCTCTGAATTCCTATAGATTTTGATGTTGGAGCCAACTAGGACACTTACACCAAGTTGGGCGACATAGTCCTGTTTCGGGGAGATTTTGGGGGAATAGGTTTCTGCCAAATGGGTACTAAGAAATGTAAGTCACTTTTCAGGCATGGCAATGGGACTAATTCTCCACAAATGGTGACTTAGTCCACTTGGGAATCTCAAGAAATTTAGGATAGGAATCTATAACTTTCAGTATGTACTTCCCTTACTAATAGGTGTCTGGTTTAGAAACTGTAGAAAATGGGTTGAAAGAGGTCTCCAAGCTCCAATTAGGGATTTGTTGACTTGAATGACTTTGATATATTTTTGAAAAAAATTTAACACTTTCCTCTTTGATAAATCTGCATGCAAGACCTGCAAACACACATGCAAAGAGGGGGAAAAGGGTTAAGGGTTAGAGAATAGGGGTTTTCCTTGGTCAAACCCCAATTTGGTAATCAAACCCTAGATAATGAAATGAAATAAAGAGATAATGATGAGTGAATAACATGCGATGTCACAAACTCACCAAACCCTTGATGTTGAAATCTAAAGATATGCAACAAGATGCTCCAAAGGATGCTTGAAAGTACTTAGAATGCTTGAGAATTGCTTGATAATTTCTTGAATGATTAAGTGAATGAATGGGGGTAAAAATGAGAGAAAATTCCTTTATTTATACTTGATTTTCTAATATTTCTCAAAAATAACACATCATAGGCTGACCTTAAGGTCAAGAGAATAAAATCATGCCAAAAAATTAAAATTATTTTGACTTTTGTGCCCAGTGGGACTAAGTCGCCCCAAGTGGTGACTAGGTCCCACCAGGGTAATTTTACTGGGTGTCAGGGATTGAAGTGTATTTAATGTTGTTTAATGGGAATATTCTCAAAAATACACTTAAGTATAGCTGAAAAGTGCATTAAGGGCTCATTTAAACATAAGAAAGGGTTGAATTAGTGATGACAGGTCTAGAAAAGCATGAGAGTTTGTTACAACACTTTGAAATAAGACTTGGTAAGTGATAAAAAGGGTTTATTTAAGTAAATTATAATGAAAGGGTCCTAGAAAAGTGTGAAAGTGGGTTACAACACTTCACAACACTTTTACAAGACATCCTAGAATTCTTAATGATTCTCAAGGGTCCAATACCTAATGTGAATGTGTTGGCCACATTACAACATTAAATCTAGGAAAAATCAAGCCAAAGTCCACTAGGAGGGCCTAAACATGAGAAAAAGTAGAAGGGTTATTTTTTTTGTGTCCACAGTTAGCCCCCACTTTTGTGAGAGGATGAACCTACTTCAAACTCACACTAAAGTAGTCGAACATGCATATCAAGAGGGGTTTCAATGAACTAATGCTAGCAAGATAAGATAACAATGATCAAGAGGGATGATCAAGCCCCTAGGATGAAGTTCCCATGCAAACCAAACATAAGCGCAAGAAATACACATGAGAATGATGTAAATGAAGAGGGAGAGAGGAAAGAGAGAGTTAGATCAAGATTCAATCATTTTTCCATCTCGTTGTGGATCAAATCTAGGTTGTTTGTATGGAAAAATAAATGAATACTCACTCTGAGGTGACAGAACTCATGGTTGTCCGCTGGGTGAGAAGGCGAAAAAGGTGAGAAACATACACTCATGGCTGGTATGCACTCACACATATGTAGGTGGCCATGGGGAAACATCATGCCTTGAAATTGGCTTCCCACTCAACCATACCAAAGTTATACCTCCTGATAGCTTTAATAAGGTACCACAAAATAAAATGACATTTCAAGCTTCATGAGACAATCAAAGCTTCGTATGCTTAGAGCTCATGAACAAATGTGATGGCACTACAGGCATGCAAGTTGTGTTATGCAAGGTGGCCATATAACAAATGCAAAATCCAACATGCAAAAGATGTTCAAAATATTCTTGCTTAGTTCGTGTGAGGTATTTAACTTAGGGAACATTGTATCTAATGTCTCCAAGAGAGGACCAATCAAAGAATAGAGAATTTAGAACCTAGGGGATGTAGTGTGTCGCATCAAGCCACCAAGAGGAATGTAATATACTAAGATTGATCACATTCATGAAGGACACCACACCCAATGTCATCCACAAAGCGACAAACACATCATATGAAATAAGAAGGCTGCACTAAGAACCAAGAAAAAGGAAAAATGTAAAGGAATAATGCCAATGTATGCCCCCACTTTAACGAATTGCTACACACCATACTATGAGAAATTACTTTAAAGTAACAAAGGAAAATAATGCAAACAAGAAATAAGACATGAGAGCCAACTTGGAAAGCCCCTATGCCAAACCATACATTTCCAAGTAAGGCTACGTCATGTGAGAGAAAGAAAAAATAAAAAGGACAGAGTTGCCCCCAAAATGAAAACACCAAGCACATAAGGGATCTATGGATTTGAGGTCAGTATGTTCATTGCTGCAATGTTTTGTAAAGAGCTCAGAACTATCATCATTCCCCAAATACATAGAACTAGAAGAATGACACAAAGACAATGAAAAAAAGAAAAAGAAAGATCCGTTTGGGTCAACATGGAAGAGACATAGTATGTCTCGACACTTTGCATCATCACCAAAAGGAAAACACAAGCAAATGAAAATGAAAAAGCGAAAGAAAATGAAAAATATTTTGGGTTAACATGAAGGAGACATTTCGGTCTCAATGCCTTGCGTCATCCCCAAAAGGAAAACATAAGAAAAAGACAAAAGAAAAGAAAAGGGGATTTTTGGGTCAACATGAAAGAGATAGTTTGGTCTTAATTCCTTGCGTCATCCCCAAAAGAAAAACATAAGAAAAAGACAAAAGACAAAAACGGAAGCGATGTACGACATATAGAAGAATGAAGGTACAAATGGAAGAATGTCACAAAGAGAAAGAAAACATCAAATGACACATCATGGGGGAACACGTTACACATATGCAAGCACACAAAAGAAAAAGAAAAAGAAAATGCAAAAGACTAGTAAGGAAGATGCAAGTCAACTGTCAAGCAAGTCATTTGCCTCCCAATCATGTCCAAGATATGTCGAGGGTAGACAACTATCCAAAGGAACAAGTGAAAGTGTCGAACTAGGGGAAGTACCAGGTTCTACACTTGTTGTAGGAGATTTTCCATTTAAGCTCATGGAAGAGGAAAATAATGTATTCAGATCATTATGCACCTCTTCATCTATTTTAGTAATCTCATCACCGTTATCCAAGTTAATCATGACAGGAGAACAGAGGATAATTTCCAATGAAGGGTGTATCACGAGTTGTGGTTGTTTTATGGGATCATCTTGTTGTGATTGGGGAGGAAGGTCATCATGCACTTCTAGGGTTTTTCACCTAAAAGGAGAAAGATGGGCCAAAATGGGAAACATCTACACTCAAAATCAATGCAAGGATGGATGCAATATTCCTAAATACAATGTCCTAATGTAATAAATTGAAAAAGAAATATGATTATTAATGCAAAACCTAAGATATGCAAGATGTTGGAAAACACAGTGATGTATGCAAATGACCTAAGAATGCAAGTAAACAAGACTGGAGAGGTGCACCTAGAAATTGAATTATAATGTAGAGAGGCTCTGAATTCCTATAGATTTTGATGTTGGAGCCAACTGAGACACTTATGCCAAGCTAGGCAACTTAGTCCTATTTTGGGGAGATTATGCTGGAACAGGTTTCTGCCAAATGGGTACTTAGAAATGTAAAAATCACTTAGAAGGCCTGATAGTGAGACTAATTCATCACAGATGGAAACTTAGTCCACCTAAGAATCTCAAGAAATTCAGGACAAGAATCTATAACTTTCGGTCTGCACTTCCCTTCCTAATAGGTGTCTGGTTCAGAAACTACAGAAAACGAGCTGAAAGAGGTCTCCAAGCTTCAATTATGGCTTTGTTGACTTGAATGACTTTGATGGATTTTTGACCACTTTTTAACACTTTCCTCTTTGAAAAATCTACATACAAGACTTGCAAACACACATGCAAAGAGGGGGAAATGGATTAAGGGTTAGAGAATAGGTGTTTTCCTTGGTCAAACCCCAATTTGGTAATCAAACCCTAGAAAATGAAATGAAATAAAGAAATAATGGTGAATGAATAACATGCAATGTCACAAAATCACCAAACCCTTGATGTTGAAATCTAAAGATATGCAACAGATGCTCCAATGGATGCTTGAAAGTACTTAGAATGCTTGAGAATTGCTTGATGATTAATGATTAAGAATGAATGGGGGTGAAAATGAGAGAAAAACCTTTTATTTATACTTGATTTTCTAATATTTCCGAAAATAACACATCATAGGCCGACCTTAAGGTCAAGAGAATAAAATCCCACAAGAAAATTAAAATTATTTTTTTTGTGCCCAGTGGGACTAAGTCACCCCAGGTGGTGACTTGGCCCACAAGGGAAAATTTACTAGGTGTAGGGATTGAAGTGTATTTAATGTTATTTAATGATAATATTCTCAAAAATACACTTAAGTATGGTTAGAAAGTGCATTAAGGGCTCATTTAAACATAAGAAAGGGTTGAATTAGTGATGACAAGTCTAGAAAAGCGTGAAAGTTTGTTACAACTCTTTACAACACTTTGAAATAAGACTTGGTAAGTGATAAAAAGGGGTTATTTAAGTAAACTATAATGAAAGGGTCCTAGAAAAGTGTAAAAGTGGGTTACAACACTTCACAACACTTTTACAAGACATCTTAGAATTATTAATGATTCTCAAGGGTCCAAGACCTAATGTGAGTGTGTTGGCCACATTACAACATTAAATATAGGCAAAATCAAGCCAAAGTCCACTAAGAGGGCCTAAACTTGAGAAAAAGTAGAAGGGTTACTTTTTCCCTATCCACACTGGCAAAGAAGAGCTATTGCACGTCATCGTATCATGTTGGCATCTGAAGCTAGGGCCGCCATCTGAAAGTTGTCATATCGTCTAGCACCCCGTGCCAGTACAGAATCCCAAGTTGCCTAGTGTGTTGTAAGGTAATGGTGCCTCTATAACGCCAAACAACTGGATCATCTATCTCAACATCTACCATCTAGACAATCAATCAAAGCACATCGACATGCTCTCCAAGCCCAAATGTGAAGTAAAGTAACTCTGTCCTGATCACTTTGCTGTTGTAGTAGACGAAGTCATGCATATCATGATACAATGAGGCTAGCATCATTGGCCCCCATGCAAACAATGTCCTCTGTAGAGCATCCAATGCCATGCCAAGCCCCATCCTGGGTTGAATCCTTTGCTCTGTTGGTCAGGAGCGACCAAACCAGAAAGGATGGCTGTAAAAATCAATAAAATGATAGGCACTCGACCTTTGTACATCTCAAGGTCTATCTAGGACGTAACTAAAACAAGGTCCTCAATCTCCATCACCTCGTGGCAGGCATCATAACCGACATCATATTTGTATATCACATGCTCACCATGTATCGGTAAATGCATAATCCTCCATATGTTCTCTAATGTCACCATCACCTCGCCAATAGGAAGGTGGAATGACGAAGTCTCACTATGCAATCGCTCGCAAAGTGTGGTCATCATAGCCAGATGTGTCTGGATGACAGGCATGTATGCAACGTACCACATGCCAATTTCCCCTAGGTGCTCCTAGCACAACTCAGATAAATCACCAAGTCTCTCCAAAATTGTGGGTCAGTGCTCATGTGACATCAAAGGTGGAATGACCTCCTGCACCCACGAAGCGCACAAAATCAAAATCTAGAAAAAAATTGACTCAGTTTGGAATTTTTGGCTCTAAAATGACAATAGCATTACTATATTCTAAACTATGATGCTCAAGGCATTTCAAATTGCAAATCACAAATCGCATCGCCAGAAACATATGCATTGCAATTTACACTTTGGAAACCCTAACCCTAATTTTCAAATCGAGAAGTGCGTCGCTATAAACATATGTGTCACAATTTAAAATTGGAAACCCTAATTCTAAATTGTGAACTACGTCACAATACATATATGCATCATTAAAATTCATTTTAGCATCACTAATTCTCAAATTAGCGTCGCTATATATCTATGCCACCAAAGTTTAAAATTCAAAAAGAAATAAATGCATCAAAAAGTCAAATTTCAAATCAAGTTTCGAGTTACATACTAGTGGTCCTAAGCTTGGAAGCCTCTAGTACTCTCGAACCTGATTGGAAATGTGTCATGGGAGCTATCGTTGTGCCATTTCATCAAAGGTTTAGAGCTCAATTTACAAGAATTCCTTAAGGTGTGAATGCACAAATGAATTGAAAGTGACCCTTTTTGGCCTATTTATGCAAGAAAATTAGGGTTTTTTGCCCTAATTTAACCTTGAAGCTAGGGTTTATCATCATTTTTCACCAATTTTTCCAAACGGGAGCTTATTTTGCATCATTTTTTGCATTTTTGGCATATTTCTTGCATCCCAGAGCCTTTTCGAACCCTTGGGTTAGCTTTCCACCTTTATCAAAAAATCAATCCAAAATTCAAAATTTCCACACAATTTCTCGAGGGGGCAGGGAATCGGCTTTATCCTTCTGTTGGGGCATCTAAAAAATTAGAATTTTTTTATTTTTTGATTTAAGCAGCATTTTTTAATTTGAAGAGCATCAATCTTTGAACCGAAGCAATAGGTACCTCCCTTGAAAGAATGGGAAAATGTAGACACTAAAAAATGTCTAGAATGATATCATGCACTCGAATTAGGTATACTAACATCATTTCCTATTGAAACCCATCCTCTTTTCACTTAATTAATTTAATTAGCCTTGCTAATTAGTTAATGGCATCATTTGCACCTATTAACCTAATTTGTCAAAACGGGTTAATTCACCCCCTTTCACGCTAACATTTTATCTCATTAAATTAAATAAATCAAAGTATTTAATTTAATTCCCTAGGTCTTCTCATTTAATCAAATAACCCTAAGTTATTTAATTAAATGTCGTTTCACCTTTTCCTCATTCATTAAATCATTTAATTTAATGAATATCACTTTAATTCTTCTAAATCCCCTAATTGCATGATTAAAACCTTGTTTAAATTAGCAATTATCTAATTAACCTCTTTTCCTCCCACTTGCAAGGGAATATTCTTCCTTTGCATAACTTAATTTAGTTTTAATTAACTAAATATCCTTTTTTCCTCACCTATGAATATTCCAAAGAATATTCTTTCTCCTCCAATCATTTAAGAAAATAAATATTCTCGCAAAGCTTCATGTGCAAGATAGCTTGAAACTTCTTGTGCAAGTTAACTTTTGACCTCTTATACAGGTCAAAAGTGTGCTTGTTTGGAAGGAATGAGAACCCTTGATTAAATCCCATATTGAAATCTCACCGTTGATGAGAATCCATGATTCGTGCCTCCAATTTCCTCCATCCTAGACCGTTGATTAGCTTTTTCAATCTCAACCCTTCATTTCTCATTTGCTTTCCTATAAATAAAACACTATTTGGAGACAAATGGATCCATCTTTCAATTTCAAAACTTATGTTGTTGAAACCACTCACGCTCATTTTAACTCACATTTAGCATATCTTAGTTCTTTTTTTTAGTTGCATATTAGCTTAGCTTCCATTAATGGCTTCCATAATGCATTCATTTAGCTAATTAGATAATTAGGGTTTGTATCTTTTTGGTTTAAATCTCATTTAGATTAGCTTAACAATTGCATATTTGAATCATTTAACATAAAATCATGTTATATTAGCTTTTACATCATGCTCATTTAGATTAAAATCATGTTTTCATTCACATATCACAACAATTTCATTGATTCTCTTCAAGAGAATCGATTGAAACAAGCTCACTAATCATGGGATTGGGAAAGGGTCATTGTTCCACATCAACACGACACCAATTCCAAAACAGGATAAGTTTTAAATGGGTTAGAGTAGAAATTTTAATGTTTTCATATTTAGAACGCTTCATTTCAATAAATGTTTAGTTTATCTTTCATTTGAATGATCTTGTTTAAGATTGAGTATTATTGGCTACGTTATGCTTCGATTCTTCATGGATCAAGTGTGATTGGCCCATATTAATATCCTTGATTGACAATATCTATCTATAGATATCTCTCCCTCTTTCTATCAATCTCTCCTTCTCTCTCCATCTCTCCCTATCACTCCTATAGAGAGTAGCGAGAGAATTTGAGAGGAAGATAAAGGGAAGTAGAGAGGAAAGGTAAGAGAGATATAAGAGATATAGAGATATCTAAATGGATAGAGAGGGTGAATGAGGGATGGATGGAGTGAAGGGTAGGTAAAGAGAGATACAAAGAGAAGTAGAGAGGAAGGGAGGGATGGAAATGTAGAGATAGAGAGGTATGGTGGGATGGATATATTGGGAGGTATGTAGATAGGGAGGAAGATGGACATGGGAGATAAAGAGAAGCAAAGACAGAGAGAGGTAAGGTGGGAGGGATAGAAGGATAGGTAGCTAGAGAGAGGGAGGGTGAGGGGATGTATAGAGAATTACATAGGGAAGGGGAGAGAGAGGTAAGGTGGGATGGATACAGTGAGAGGTAGGTAGAGAGGGAGAGGGTGAGCGGAGATAGAGAAGTAGAGACAAAAAGGGAGAGAGAGAGTTATTGAGAGAGGGATATGGAGATGGAGATGGGGAGAGACAAGGAGAGAGAGAGAGAGGGAAGGAGGGAGAGAGGAAGGGATAGGTAGGTAATTAGAGATTAGCGTGGGAGGGATAAAGGGATAAGTAGGTAGAGAGAGAGGGTGAGTGGAGATAGAAATAACTAGAGAGGTAAGGTGAGAGTGGTAGAGAGGAGAGAGAGGGTGAAGAGAGATATAGAGAGATATCTAAAGGGAGAGGGGGGAATTAGGGAGGGATAGAGTGAGAGATAGGTAGAGAGAAGTGTAGAGGGGTGATAGATATAAGTAGAGAGGGAGGGAGGAAGGGAGAGGTAGAGATAGAGAGGTAGGGTGGGAGGGATATAGGGAGAGGAAGGTAGACATAGAGGAAGATGTAAATGGGAGATAAAGATAAGTAGAAACAAAGAGAGAGAGGTAAGGTTGGAGAGATAGAGGGAGAGATAGGTAGAGAGATGGAGGGTGACAAAATTACCTCTCTTTATCTATGTCTCTACTCTTTACCTCCCATCTGCATCTTCATATTTTTTTACCTACCTCTCCTTATATCCCTCCCACCCGACCTCTCTATCTCTACCTCTCCCTTCCTCCTTCCCTCTCTAATTCTCTTTATCTCCTCTCTCTATTTCTTTCTACCTACCTCTCACTCCATCCCTTCCTCATTCCCCATCTCTCCCTTTCGATGTCTCTCTATATCTCTCTTCACCCTCTCTTGTTTATCTACCTCTCTCTCACCTTACCACTCACCCTCTCTCTCTACCTACTTCTTTTATCTATCCCTCCCACCCCACTTCTCTAATTACTCTATCTCTCCTTCTCTCTCTCCCTCCTCTCCTCTCTCTCTCCTCTCTCCCTCTCCTCTCCCTCTCCCTCTCCTCTCCCTCTCCTCTCCCTCTCTCCTTCCATCTCTACTGCCCTATCTCCCCTACCCTCTCTCCCTACATCTCACTCGATCCCTCCCACCTTACCTCTCTCTCCCCTTCCCTTTATAATTCCCTATATACCCCCTCACCCTCCCTCTCTCTACCTACCTCTCCCTCTATCTCTCCCACCTTACCTCCATCTCTCTCTTTCTTTACTTCTCTTTACCCCCATCTCTACCCTCCTCTCTCTTCTACCTACCTTTGCCTATGTCACCTAACTTAGTCTCTTATATCTATCTCTTTTCCTTTTCCTCCTTTCTATCTCCCTTTACTCTCTATATTTCATCTATCACTCCATCTTTCTTTCATGCCTCCTTTAGCTATCTCTTATCCTCTCCCTCTCTACCTATTTAACCTCTCCCTCTCTACTTCTCTCTATCTCCACTCACTCTACCTATTTAGGGAGAGGTAGGTAATGAGATATTAGGGTGGGAGGGATATAGGGATTTAAGTAGCTAGAGAGAGAGATGATGAGTGGAGATAGAAAGAAGTAGAGAGGGAAGGTGATAGAGAGGTAGAGAGGAGAGAAAGGGTGAAGAGAGATATATAAGGGAGAGAGGGGGAATGAGGGAGGGATGGAGTGAGAGTTAGGTAGAGAGAAGTGAAGAGGGTAGATAGAGAGAAGTAGAGAGGGAGGGAGGAAGGGAGAGGTAGAGGTAGAGATAGAAAGGTAGGGTGGGAGGGATATAGGGAGAGATAGGTAGAGAGATGGAAGGTGACCACATTACCTCTCTCTATCTTTGTCTCTCCTTCTCTTTATCTCACATCTACATCTTCATCTCTCTCTATCATAGTTTTTATCATTTTAAAATTCACAACATAAATGTCACATTTAGGTGGTCTAAGTTAAAAAATCTTTATTTGAATTGATCATTATCTTTATAAAAGTTTGTCAAAATTTTAAAATTTTACCCAATGGCACTTAGGATCTACCCGCATGTCTATGATATGCCTATACCCAATATATACTTAATAAAAAAGAGCTATCATAGTTGTTGGTGTCTAGGATCACATGGGTTATGGCATCCACAAAATCATGATATAGTAAAGAAACTCCTCTCTTGAAAGGATATGTAAGATCTTCCCAAGGTCTTAAGGATACCAAGTCTTGGCTTTACAAAGATAGTAAAGTGGAAAATGAGATTTTTTTTTAACAAGGGGCTTATGGTACATCCAAGTGCATTTAGACTAAGGTGTGTTAAGCATAGATTCAAGGATAAAACTAAAATCAAATCCTTCCCTATGCTAGCTTAATCATTGATTTAAGAAGAGAAAAATACATGTCTATAGATTCTTGGAAATGAAACAAATTAAGAATAAAAAGGAAATGTAATGTTGAAAATTGCACACCCTTGCAATTTCACATTATATATTGTGCTCACTTTAGCATGTGAATACATGAATTATCCTAAATCTGAAATATTAGCATCTTAGTATCATATTTATCATAATTATTTAGCAATATTTTCTCTATAGTTTTATTGAATCTAATTTTCCTTAGTGGGAGTACATCAAGTGGGCATCCGCATGACACACTAGTGTCCCACAAAAAATCCATGATTCTAGTGTTCATTTGAGCATTATTTTCTCCATGGAATCATTACCTCTTGAGAATATAATAATTTTGAGTGTTGTTCAAGTAGTTATCTGACCCTTGTTCTCTCTATTGTTCCAAATATGAAAAAAAATCTTATTCTAGACAACTCTAAGAATTTTTTTGGAAGCTCTATCTCTCTCAAGCAAGAATTGGCATCTTCCATGGTTATTATGTGAATCTTTTATTAGTCCATTATGCATGTAAAAATATATTTTATTACAAAGTGACATTCATAGAGTCATGACAAAAATTTACAATAGCTAATAATATCCTTCTTGGTGGCTCCAAGCTCTAGAGGTGATATAATTCTTATTTTATTTTTCCTTCTCCTTTCTCTTGATTTGATCATTCATTTTTAGATTCCTGGGTGCTAAGATTGCTTGTATTTAGGATCATATTTACTTTTGTTATTTCCAATGTGGTTTTACATCATAATTTTATATTACAATTATCATTTTTATTCTAAAAATATATTTAAAAATAAAAGATATTCATAGAGGTAAAAAGACCAATACGAGGTTTCATTAAGGAAAGCCCCTAAAATAGCCACCAAAAACATTTTTTGTATTTACTTTGTTGTAGGTTTGCAAGATAAGGGAACCTTTTAGTGTCCTTCAAATTTGGTATCATTTTTTAAAAATCTTCCATTCAATATTGTTTATATTTATTTTCATTTAATAAATAATTCATAGGTTTTGATAGAATGAATTTTGTAATTTCAGTTACTTCATTGTTTTTCACTTTTTTGTTATTTTATATGCATGCAAGGATTTTTTTTGCATTGAACTATACTTTCTAGTTTATATTCATACAAGAAAAGAGCACATCACATAGACATCCTCACATTGCACTAAGTCCCAAAGAAAGTCTTCTAGATTTAATCAAGAAGTTTGTATTTCTTTGTATTTGTTTTAGTAATCAAGAAGTTTGTATTTCTTTGTTTCAAGATATTTTCACCATTTCATCTCTTTTTTATCATTTTAGTTTGATTTCAATAGTTTTATTTATGTTCAAAATCAGAAAAGTTAAAAAAAGGTTATCAACATAAATTTGAACAATAGATTTAGATAAACATAAATTTTGTTGGTTAACCCTAGTGTAAAAGATTGAAATCACTCTCAAAGGAAATTATTTTTTCTCTAGTGAGAGTCAAATTTCATCTCTTATATTTTGGTGAACCCAACATTAAATGCACCACCTTTTAACCTTTAAGATAAAAACTTATACTCTTTTTAACAAATCCCTCAAACACCAAAGGTCCTTTCCTCATTCTCAATACTAAAGTTCTAGATTATTTGTTGTAATACTATTAATGAGTTTTATTTTGTAAGTAAGTTAAGGTAGCAAAACAACTTCCTACACTAATCTTGAGAGGAGAAAAATGCAAAACTTTATAGATCTTTAACAGTTGCAAAACTTAAACAAAGATAAACACAAATATCATGCATACCACAACACAAAGATTTACATGGGGAAAACCCTTTCGATAGAAAAATCCCACACTCTAAAAGTCACTCAATATATTATTCAGAAATCAAAAGATTACAATATACTTGCAAAGAAAGCTTCTCACAGCAGTATTACCACCAAAGATCAAGAGACAACATGATCCCTATTAGACTCTTAGAATACACCCCCATCTGCATACAACCCAGTCACTTATAAAAAGCTTTTTGGAACCTTCTAGAATTAGGGTTTTACAAGGTCATTTTTCATTTGACGTGTTAATGGAAAAACCTTGATGTGTCAATGGGAAAAAACCTTGATGTGTCAACAAATTTTTTTTTGGGGAAATGCCCTGAACCCCATATCTTGCTATGAGTGTATAGTATTTTCATGATTAGTCACCACATAGCAACAATAAACAGTATATAATTGCAAGTTTGAGACACATTTTCCCAACAAATATCCCACTTGTCAAACACCTTGCAAGAGCAACGTGAGGATGTAACCATCATCTCTTTAATTGCTAGGGGTCGAAAGGCCCATAGTCTCTGAACACCATCTGAACTTCTTTGTACTCACAGGCTTACTTAAAGAATCAACATTCACCAAAGTCTCTACCTTAACTAGCTTCACCTTGCCATCTTCAACCATATCTCTAACAAAATGATATTGTACATCAATGTGCTTAGTCCTAGCATGAAATGTTGAGTTCTTGGCTATACATAGTACACTCTGACTGTCGCAATAAATTGTCACTACACATTGTTTTATTCCAATATCTGAACACAACCTCTTAAGCCAAATTGCTTCTTTACAAGCATAAATAGTTGCCATACACTCTGATTTAGTAGTGGACAAAGCAACCACAACCTGTCGCTTACTCATCCAACTAATTGCACCACCAAATAAAGTAAAAAACATAAGCACTGGTGGATTTTCTGCTATCAACATCACCTGCCCAGTCTAAATCCACATAACCATGAATATCAAGGGAAATCTCGTATTTAGTCATATTACTATGATAACATAAGGAATAATCTAAGGTACCCCACAAATATATGAAGACTCTTTTAACTGCATCTCAATGAACTCTACCATGATTAGACATATATCTGGAAAGAACTCCCACTGCTTGAGAAATGTCTGATCTAGTACAAACCATAGCATACATCAAACTTCCAACTACACTCTAGTAAGGCACTCTGCTCATGTCTTCCATCTATGATGGAGATGCTAGACAATCTGAAATAGATAACTTTGTTCCAACTGAAATAGGAACACACAATGGTCTACAATCCTACATATCAAACCTCTGTAAAATTGAGTTGACATGCTTGCTTTGGCCAATCCATAGCTTTTTGTTCACTCCATCTCTTCTAATTTCCATCCCAAGAATGTTTTTAGCAGCACCATGATCTTTCTTTTCAAATTTAGCAACAAGTTGAGATTTTAGTTCCAAAATCATACATTTCCCTCTACTAATAAATACCATATCATTATATAATACAATAAATAGGAAACAATCACCATCAGTTTTATAATAAACACAATGATCTGATTTAGAACGCTCAAATCCCAAACTAAACACATATGTATCAAATTTTTGGTACCACATTCTAGGACTCTGTTTTAAGCCATACAAATATTTCTTCAATTTGAAAACCAACTTACTTTTACCTTTCACCACGTAATGCTCTAGTTGTGTCATATAAATATCCTCCTCCAAATCACCATGAAGGAAAGCATCAATAGAAAGCAAAAAATGAATGGATGTCATTTTTGTAATAAGAGAAAATATCTCACCATAATCAACACCCTCAACTTGAGAGTAACCCTTCGCAACCAACCTTGCTTTGTACTTCTCAATACCTCCATTTGAACCAATATTTTTCTTGAACACCCATTTACAACCAACAGGTTTTCATCCTTCAGGAAATGGTACAAGATCCCATGTATCATTCTTTTTCAAAGATGCCATTTCTTCATTCATAGCAATCTTCCAAGATTCTACATCATTCATACCTAGTGCCTCTTCTACAGATTTGGATTCATCCATGTTAGTATTTAAAGCAAAAATACATCTCCAATCATTAGGTGAATACCTTTTAGGTGGTTTTCTATGCCTTGTAGACCTATGAACAAGCTAAGTTGGAGGTTCTTCCTCCTCATTTGAAGATCCATAGCTAGATGAACTCTCTGCAACTTATTGTCTATCCTTGAGCCTCGATTCAACTTTCTCAGGTGTAGAAGGAAATTAATTCACATCTTCCTGTTTACTTAGTTTTGGTTGCAATGTAACAGAAGAAGGCTTCGTTTCTCTAAAAATAACACTTCTATGTATTACCTTTTGTGCAATAGGATCCCAAAGCTTGTATCCTTTCACACCAAAACTATATCCAATGAAGATACATTTGAAACCTTGTTCTCCAACTTTTTTTGCTTCTCCTTTGGCACATGTGCATATGCCTCACAACCAAAAACTCTAAGATGTCTTAATGAAGGCTTGCGACATGACCATGCCTCTATAGGAATCTTATCAACAAGAGCTAATGTAGGAGACCTGTTAATCAGGTAAAAGACAGTGGCAACAACTTCAACCCAAAACCTTTGTTCTAGGCCAACACCACTCAACATACTCCTAGCCTTCTCCATCAGTGTCATGTTCATTCTTTCAGCAACTCCATTCTGTTGTGGAGAATATGGAGTTGTCTTTTGTCTATGAATACCACAATCTTTACCAAATCTATCAAAATCATTAGAGAAAAATTCACCACCATTATTAGTCCTCAAACATTTTATTTTCTTTCTAGCCTGCAACTCAACCATTGCTTTAAATTCTTTAAATCGACTAAAAACTTCAAATTTTCTCTTTACAAAATATACCATGTCCTACTATAATCATCAATAAATGAAACATAATATGTGAATTTACCAATTGAAGGAACATCTACAGGACCAAATACATCATAATGAATAAGATTCAATACGCCTATAGATTTATGAGAACTTGAGTAAAATTGAACAAGGTTTTGTTTTCCATAAATGCAATGCTCACAAAAATTGAATTCAAGATTACAATTAGACAAACTTTCAACAAGGTTTTTATTTTTCAAGATCCTTAGACCCTTTTATCCAATGTGTCCAAGTCTCTAGTGCCATAACATAGTTTTCTCTGCAGGTAACTTTGTCTTAGAAGAAAGAGCACCCTTGGATACCCAAAATCCATGACCATCTGTTGAAGGTGAAACCCTCACTTCTTCTTCAGACTTTATTTTCATAGAAGTACTGTTGCACTCAACAGTACATGCATCAAGCTTATACAATGTACCATATCTTATACCTCTAGCAATCACCATAACACCTCTAACCATCTTGCATCCTACATCAAAAAATACTATCTTCACACCCAAATCTATTAGTTTACTCATAGATAACAAATTTTGTGCTAATCTAGGGATATGCAACACACTATTAATCCTTTTTATTCTACCATCAGGAAACCTAATTTTAACTTTACAATGTCCAACAATGTCTAAATGAAAACCATCATCCAAGTACACCTTACCTCCATCAAATTATTCATATTCACAAAACCAATCTCTATTAAAGGTCATATGAAAAGATGCACTTGATTCAATTAACCATGCATCATTACCTACACAAGTTGCCAAAGCTACAATGAATGTGTCACCATCTTCCTTCTCAGACTTGGAATTAGAATCAAATTTCTTCTTTTTCTTCTTCTTTTCTTCTTTGCATTGCTTATGAACATTTCTAGGCTTACCATAGTTCTAGAAAATAACTTTGGACTTTCCAAGAAATTTAGATCTCTCCTTAGACTTGGATTTGTCACGCTTCTCATTCTTCTTTCCTTTTTCCTCAGGTTTTCCATGAACATTTAGGGCCTCCTTGGCAGTGATGGATACCTTCCCTCCTCATCTCTTCAAAAAGAAAAGAACTCACCACATTTTTTGTCTTCAATATAACAAAAGTACTCCCAATAGCCATAACAAGAGAATCCCAGGAATCAGGCAAAGAACAAAGAAAGATCTAACATTTCTCCTCCTCATCCATTTTGACACCAACTGATGCCAATTGAGCCACCAACATATCGAATGCTTCTACATGGTATGTGATTCATCCACTTTCTTCCATTCTCAAGGAATACAACTTCTTCCTCAAGAAAATATTGTTCACTAAAGATTTGGCCTGATACATCTCACCAAGATTCTTCCATAGTTTTTGTGCAAATGTCTCTTCATGGACATTAATTAAAATAGACTCTTCCAAGCATAATCTGATTAGACCCTTGGCTTTATGGTCCATAACATCATATTGAGTAGCTTGAGTAGGATCTATTGGCCTTGAAACACTCATCAATAACATCCCATAGATCTCGATCTATCAACAAATCCTCCATCTTTAGCTTTCACATCTCAAAATTATTTCCATAAAATTTCTCCACCTCTATTCTCCCTAATGAACTTGCCATCTAGAAATTCCTATAACAAGATCACAAAGTTTCTTCTGCACAAGCCCCCACTCAAATATGGATTAGTTCAAAAACCCAACAACCCACAACTAAAACCAAAGGTGATCAAGCTTTGATACCACTTGTAAGGAAGTTAAGGTAGTAGAACAACTTCCTACATTAATCTTGAGAGGAGAAAAATGAAAAACTTTATAGATATTTAATAGTTACAAAAAATTAAATAGAAATAAACACAAATATCATGCATACCACAACACAAAGATTTACGTGAGTGTGCGTTCATTGATTTCAAGTCCTTATGTCAACAATGCCTAGCTAATTTAGAGGCCAAGGTGTTGGATACAAACATAGATATCAAGAAATTGCTCCATGGTTGTCATATTTATGTTAAGAATATCGTGGATTCTTTGGAGGTCTTGTTCCACAAGATTAGTGAGCTTAGAGAGGACCAGTTGTATTTTTTTGAGTTGATGGAGAAGGATCGGGTTTCTAAAGGAAAAGGGAAAAAAGATGAAAAGGATGATGTTAAACACCCTGTTGCTAGAGGGATGGGTGACTGGAGGAAGTATTTTGAGGACGAGAAAAAAGGACTGTTGGACATGATTGGGCTTCATTGGAACCAGGAACTTGAGGTGGCCAACACCTTAAGAAACATGAAGTAGTGTCATGTTCTGTGTTTTTTGTGTTTGTTTCTTTGTTGTTGGGTTTCAGTTTCTTTCCTGTTATTTTGCTGATTTTTTGTTGATGGTTGTTGTTGATAGTTTTGTGTTACATCTTTTGAGAAACACTTTGTTTCTATAGTTGTAAATGGTTTTGGGTCCCTTCAAAACCTATTTTTCCCATATAATCAAAACACAAAGATTTACGTGGGGAAAACCCTTTCGGGAGAAAAACCCCACACTCCAAAAGCCGCTCAATATATTATTCAAAAATCAAAAGATTACAATATACTTGCAAATCAAGCTTCTCACAAGAGTATTACCACCAGAGATCAAGAGACGACACGATTGCTATCAGACTCTCATAATACATCCCATCTACATACAACCCAGCTGCTTATAACAAGCTTTTTGGAACCTTCTAGAATTAGGGTTTTACAATGTCATTTTTCATTTGACATGTTAACGAAAAATCCTTGATGTGTTAGCGGGAAAAAACCTTGACATGTCAATGAAAAAAATTTTGGGGTGATGCCTTGAACCCCATATCTTGCTATGAGTGTACAGTATTTGCATGATCAGTCACCACATACCAACAATAAAGCATATATAATTGCAAGGTTGAGACACATTTTCCCAACATATTCAACCCAATCTCACTACTATGACAATGTACTAAGAAGAATTAAAAAACACAAAATTCCTTAGTCTCATTAGTTTATGAGTCCATTAAGAATGGATCCTAAATTCCAATATACTACTTATGAATAATTTACAAATGAAATTCCTTCATCACCTCCTCAAATAAATGTACAACCTCCTTCTCCCTCCACTAGTTCTCTTCACATGGATGCAGGATTTGATCATGAGGCTTCTTTAGAACCCTTTGATTGTCAACTTCAAAATTTAGATTGTCACTTTAAACAAATAAAAAAAAGTATCCATGCAAACCCTTTCTTTTGAGGTTGTGCATGCCCTTGGTGCTATTCAAACCATGTTTTAAATAATAATTCTAAGGGATTGAAAATCCTCTATGGCTTAACACACATTGTTTAGAATAATGTCCCAACTTACACAATGTTTTTTGGAGACACTCATCAAGCACATTCTAATATAACTCAAAAATAATTATCTTTATTAATACTAGTTCCAACTATCCATATGGTCACTACTACACCTATGACCATAATTTTTCCATATTTAATGGGGGGCATACTATATCTATTGGATTTGTAGCTCCCTCTATTTCCCTAGCTTTTGGTCTTTATCCAAAAGAAACATTGACACCTCTATACCATTCAAGTATAATACTTTATGTGACTTCATAACTTTGAAATGCATACATCTAGAAATTTCAAGCATATAGTCAACCCTGTTATAAACTAATTAATGTAAAATGTTGGCTAGTTGAACATCAACTTTCATTCCTTTCAACTACTTCAACTCATCCTCTAATTCCTATTATTTATGCAGTTCACTCTCTTTACTTATTCTTTCCACTCCTTTACCCAAAATATCTAAGGTGCCTCAATTTGGTAGGTATAATAGTAAGGGAGACCCACAAATACATGTATCCTCTTTCACTACCCTCTATAGTGATTTTATATTTCATGATGCATTGTCAGCAAAATTATTCTTGTGGTCACTTAAAGATATTGAATTGGACTAGTTTTGCTCCCTTTCATATTGTTCAATAAATTCCTTTGACCAACTAACTAATCAATTTCTTCAACACTTCCAACCTAACTGGTGCAGGAGCACCTAAAATACATGATTGTAAAATTCCTTCAAGTATAGGTTGGTCTAGAAATAAGCGGGGTAAATTGTTAATAAGGTCTAATAAGATCACTTTAATGTATTTGGGGTGGAAGTATTAGTTTAATTCAAACAAAGTTACTTAATTATCAAAAAAAGTGCAAAATGGGGAATTTGAGGGGGTTAAGGCAGTTTTGGTCAGTTTTAGGCATTTTCTTGGTAGTTTTGGAATGAAAAATGTTTAAATTGCCTCTTGAAGGCTCGAGCAGGGTTGATGAAAGCATTTTTGAAAAAAGAAAATTAATACAAAGTGTTGTTTTCCAGTAATTTTATGTTTTTCTCTCATTTTCCTGGTTGTGTACGGGTCCGTACAGCAGAGATTGATCATAAATGTTTGGAATTTGATTTAGGGTTGTTTTTTTCTATGTTTTGAATTGGTTCTTGAGAGTTCTCCTTGTGAATTAAGTCATTTTAATTGAATTTGTTGTTGACTGGTTTAAAACAGGGAAAGTAGGGTTTTGAGTAAAATATGAGTTGAATGGCCATTCCTCCTTCTGTGCAGGCTGTAACTCAGAGGAATGGGCCTATATAATGTAGGGTGAATAATATAATGGGCCTCCTTGTGGTGGAAGAATATTCAAAGTAGATGAAAGAGTCTGCCCTGTTGCAAAATGGTGTTTTGGGCCTGGGAGTCAAGGCTAGAGTGAGTGAAAAGTCTAGAGAGAATGAAATATGGGTTGAAACCCTAAAGGATAGCTTTGGTAGGTGTATTTGATTCTATTTAGAAGTTTTGAGTGATTGCAAGTGTCTGGTTGTGTGAAGAAGTTAGAAATCCTATGGTGAAGGGGTGAAAAGAGGGGAAAATTAGGTGGTTTACAAAGGGAGTATATACAAAACGTGAGGGCAGTGAAATGTAAGGGTGTTTTGAGCATATTCAGGCTGAAATTAGAAGGATTCAAGTGGTTTTGGGTTTACTAGTGATCTGGGTATAGGAAATACAATAAGCCCTAGGTTTTAGGAAGGAAAAGGAGGGTTTTATGGAACAACAGTTTAGAAGGGCAGTATGGAGGTTCTAACCAGAGATTCCTTTGATTTGTGCCACAATTTGTGACTGTCCAAGAGTTGGTGAGGTGAAGATAAATTTAAAAGACACTTTGTTTGTAAAAGTGGGCTAATTCTACTAGCCCTTAGTCACTGTGACTGAATGATTTTATAGGTTTTGTCAAATGAATCTGACTTATAAGCTTGGAAATTTCTTTGTGATGCAATATGGATGCTATTTGGATGATCAGTGGGTATTCTTACAGTTGTCATTGAAGGATTGGTCTTTCAGTTGCTTAGTTGTGAATTGGAAAGTTGTAGAGTTGACCCTATGGAAGTTGGGCTAATCATTTGATTTTGTGTTGGTTGATTGTTCCTCCACCCTGCTCTGCATCACTAACATTGGACCATAGTTCACATTCATCAACCTTGTTCACTATAAGCAAGGAAAGAATAAAAAGATTATAGATTTTATTTTTTTCTATAAGTCATTATTTTCCCAAATTTCTTGTGCACTTCTCAACTCAAATGTGTAGTGAGTATTTATTGCCAACCTACAAACTCTTATTTGTGACAAGATACTATAATTAAATATCATTCATTTGATCACTTGTTCATTAACTTGTGATATTATCAACAATTAGTTAGTTATTATCAAGGATCCACCTCATCGACACACTCTAATGCTCCTAGAGGTTCATCTTCATCTTCTCAAAATTATAAAAAGAGTAATATTTCCAAAACAATTATAATACAATATTAACACTCCTCAAATCTTAGAGGCTCCTATTACTAATCCTAAAAGATACTAACAATTCACAAAATTGTTTGAATCTCTCCCCAACATTTTACAAAAATTACTTAAAGACAATCTTGTATAGTTACCATTAATTCATTGTTTTCCTATAAATCAACCACTTTCATCTTCATATAATCTAAAGGTTTTTTATTGGTTCCATCAAGTGTTTGGTCATGATACTAATATTATATTTTTTTGGGCATATTTTCCAAGACTAGATCAACTTTGATACTATATATCTCTTAGATGGTCTTGATAGATCTTCCAAATGAGTAGCTACACTAAACCAAAATATAAAATTTATACTAATTTTTTTCCAAGACATTTTTCCAACTTTATAAGCCTTACTCCTACTCCCACAACACTAGAATCACCTCTCCATAGGCCTTTGTCCTTATTTCCCTATATGGTAACTATGGTGGATGTTCACCCTTGATCATCTTGGGAGTGAGCTATTCCTAAACTTACCATATCATTTTCTTCCACCTACATGCCTAATGATATTAATGATTATCCTCTTTTGATTGTTGGCCAATCCAATAAGATACCCATTAGTGTGGTTCTATTTGTCTCTATAAGCATGACCAACATTATTACCAAGGAAATCTTATATGCCTATCAATTAATATAGAGTTCAAAGCATGAGAAATTAAAATTCTTTATAGGAAATCACAATAGTTTGCCACTCCCTATCTTAGGTTTCATCACCATTTTAGTCTAGGTAGGACTTAATTGCATATATGTTCCTTTCTTTGTCACCTAAGCTACCTTTTACTATTTTCATGCAAAATTGGGCCATCCATGAATAATTTCCATGAAATTAGTTGCTTATTTTGTTCATAAATGTCTTAACTTCCCACATGATGGAGCTATTCATACTATCCATCACACTATATATTGACCACTAGAATTAAATGGGAAATTTTCCATGGACTATTTCTAGCCCACACCATTTGCACATATATGACCTCACTCTAATATATTTTTCAAATTATACAAAAATTTCAAAGTGACGTGTCTAGCATCCTTAAATTTTGGTACTTCATCTTCTCCCATGATTGCATCCCCTTCAATTTCCCAAATCTTGCAGCTTGCTTGAATTCCTTCATATACCCCTCTAGTAGCTAAGGAAAAGTAGTCTTTTTGGGATAACATTTCATTCCTCCATTAGTCTCATGGTCTCCCATGGTGTCTTTTATTCATCCCCCTCCTTCCACACTTCAATAGGAAAGGTATTAGGCTATCATGTAGATCATTTCCTAAGGTTTTACATCCTCTTGTGGTTCTTTCTACTCCCCTAGCTACCTCTTTAGAAAAAGGAAAATAAAACCATGGGATGAGAACATTTTGATGCATCAATGTGTCATCACCTTCTAGTGGTATCTCTCATTCTCCCAACTATCTCTAAGGTAGAAAGAAGAAAACCACCATTAGTGCAAGGTCCACGTCATGCACTCCCAGTCTCTCAACCTCTGGTTGTTACTATCATTGCTCCTCCTCTCCCCAAAATAGAAAAGGGCAAGAAAATGGAGCAAAAATATATCCCCCTTCCTCCTATAACTCAATATGAGGCTCATCATTGATGAAACCAACTTGTGAGAGAACATAAGTTTTATTAGTCTATCACAACTAGAGAACAAGCTACTATGGAGACGTCTAATACTAAGTATCTCTCTCCCATGTGGCCACCTCCTAATATAGTGATTATTCCATCTAATCCTTCTCCATCTCATAGTGTTCCTCTTGTAACCCCTTATGTCCCTCATTGAAACCTAGATGAACCTCACCCCAAATGGGTGTAGGTGGTTGTAGCACCTTCAATGAACCCTCTTATTTTTATCCTCCTAATGTACCTCTATTTTTGGTGCCCTTGGAAATTCCTAACATTGGTGTGATCTCCAATGCCACCCTTGCTTGTCTTATTCCCTTTCAACATAACCAAAACATTTTTTTTCTTGATATCTTATGTCCCACCATCATTGACATAGAAACACTCTATTCAACTCTCAAAAGAAAGCTAGAACATTATCATACCCCACCATTCTACAAATAAAATCTCAATCCACTTTCTCTACCATCTCAATATAATTCTTCATCATTTCTTTTCATAGAGGAAACTTTGCTTTATTCTAATCATTTTCCTTCTCCTATTGAGGATTTTAACAACAAAATACAACCTAAAACATATTTAGATAGTGACTTTACATGCCTCTTCTTCTTAGTTTATTTGAGTCCTTCATGGAAGTTACAACACTGTCATCGATCTTCACATGATCATTATCACTTACCTCATAGGATACTCAAGGTGATGTTGTACTTGTAGTGAATTCCTTATCCCTCACTATAAGTGAGACACCTAGTACTAATCTAACTATTCTTCCTCTACAATACCATCATCCCTCTCCCTATGATCAATATTGGAAGGATGAAATTTTGTTCAATCATGACTAGTAGAGAAGTACCTTCATTTCATTATAATATAGGAATTTGTATGTTTATTTTTTTTCTTCATGCATATGCTTTTTTTTGTTCATTAGTCTCTCATAGATAAGCCATGGTACCCTTGTATGTACATGAATATAAGGGGGGGAAACTATTTTCCATATTCTTCTATTTATTGTATATTGATTTTTAAATTTTGGGGACAATGCAAAGTATTGAAGTATTTATCCCTCTTCCATGTTGGCCCAATTTATTTTTGTTTTCATGTAAATTTCCTCCTCTATAATAATAGTTATATGTGGCTTGGGGAACGATGAGACTTCAAATATTTATCCCACATGATATTGATAACTATTATTCCTATAATCTCATACTAACTCTAAGCCATTGGATCCCTTAGTGTGTGTGTTGTATTTTTTAAGTGATGTTTTTCGTTTCCATGTGGCATCCATGCAATGCATTATGTCATACCATGAGAATAATGTCACGTGTTTCATGCATACAACATCCCTTCTAATATCTCATTTATCTACACACATCTTTCTTTCCCCTTTCTACCT
Source organism: Sequoia sempervirens (assembly GCA_007258455.2). Classification (NCBI taxonomy): domain Eukaryota; kingdom Viridiplantae; phylum Streptophyta; class Pinopsida; order Cupressales; family Cupressaceae; genus Sequoia; species Sequoia sempervirens. Next base: position 801 of record VDFB02274499.1, on the reverse strand, counting down.
TAAAATAACTTGTATTATTTGCATCATGAAATTATTTTAAGGGGGGTTCTCATGACACACAATAAACTCGTATGCTCTTTTACATAACCACCTCTATGATTTTGGTTAGTTTTATACTCTCCATAATGTTGATAGCATATGAGCCACTTAGCATAATGCAAAGCACTATCATGTGGATCCTCATATGTCCTACATTCTTTTTTTTTTAAATCATGGTCACCCTAAAATATAATTTTTAGTGTCCATGATTTATGAAAGCATTGTATAGACCCTAGTATAACACAATTTTTTAGCCATAGCTGGCATTATTTCTAGAAACACATTGCTAGAAAGTATCTCTTTTACAAATATCCTTAATGTTGTTTCTCTTCTCTTCCTTTTCTCAAGTGGCTATTATTGTATGTTTATTTTGTATTATTGTTTGTGTTGTATTCTCTTTTGCATATGTATGAATTTGTTAGCGTATTCATTTTTTAGAATCTCAAATAATATTTGTGTTCTATGTAGGATATTTATAGACTAATTTTGCAAGTCTTTATTCTAGGAGCACTCACCTCAACTAAAGATTTTGCATCCTCTATAATATCCTTTAGTATAGTTTATGATTTATGCATTTACTTTAGTGTGCATATTTTGTTTAAATCATATAGGTTGACTAAACAAGGGGCCAAATGGAATGTCAAAAATTGCACACCCTTGGAATTTCACATAATATATTTTTCTCACTTTAGCATGTGAATAATATAATTTATCTTAAATTCAAGATTTTAGCACCTTAGTATTACATTTATCATAATCATT
>VDFB02274498.1:0-36280 GCA_007258455.2 Sequoia sempervirens | reverse complement strand
CACTCTAATGCTCCTAGAGGTTCATCTTCATCTTCTCAAAATTATAAAAAGAGTAATATTTCCAAAACAATTATAATACAATATTAACACTCCTCAAATCTTAGAGGCTCCTATTACTAATCCTAAAAGATACTAACAATTCACAAAATTGTTTGAATCTCTCCCCAACATTTTACAAAAATTACTTAAAGACAATCTTGTATAGTTACCATTAATTCATTGTTTTCCTATAAATCAACCACTTTCATCTTCATATAATCTAAAGGTTTTTTATTGGTTCCATCAAGTGTTTGGTCATGATACTAATATTGTATTTTTTTGGGCATATTTTCCAAGACTATATCAACTTTGATACTATATATCTCTTAGATGGTCTTGATAGATCTTCCAAATGAGTAGCTACACTAAACCAAAATCTAAACTTTATACTAATTTTTTTCCAAGACATTTTTCCAACTTTATAAGCCTTACTCCTACTCCCACAACACTAGAATCACCTCTCCATAGGCCTTTGTCCTTATTTCCCTATATGGTAACTATGGTGGATGTTCACCCTTGATCATCTTGGGAGCGAGCTATTCCTAAACTTACCATATCATTTTCTTCCACCTACATGCCTAATGATATTAATGATTATCCTCTTTTGATTGTTGGCCAATCCAATAAGATACCCATTAGTGTGGTTCTATTTGTCTCTATAAGCATGACCAACATTATTACCAAGGAAATCTTATATGCCTATCAATTAATATAGAGTTCAAAGCATGAGAAATTAAAATTCTTTATAGGAAATCATAATAGTTTGCCACTCCCTATCTTAGGTTTCATCACCATTTTATTCTAGGTAGGACTTAAGTGCATATATGTTCCTTTCTTTGTCACCTAAGCTACCTTTTACTATTTTCATGCAAAATTGGGCCATCCATGAATAATTTCCATGAAATTAGTTGCTTATGTTGTTCATAAATGTCTTAACTTCCCACATGATGGAGCTATTCATACTATCCATCACACTATATATTGACCACTAGAATTAAATGGGAAATTTTCCATGGACTATTTCTAGCCCACACCATTTGCACATATATGACCTCACTCTAATATATTTTTCAAATTATACAAAAATTTCAAAGTGACGTGTCTAGCATCCTTAAATTTTGGTACTTCATCTTCTCCCATGATTTCATCCCCTTCAATTTCCCAAATCTTGCAGCTTGCTTGAATTCCTTCATATACCCCTCTAGTAGCTAAGGAAAAGTAGTCTTTTTGGGATAACATTTCATTCCTCCATTAGTCTCATGGTCTCCCATGGTGTCTTTTATTCATCCCCCTCCTTCCACGCTTCAATAGGAAAGGTATTAGGCTATTATGTAGATCATTTCCTAAGGTTTTACATCCTCTTGTGGTTCTTTCTACTCCCCTAGCTACCTCTTTAGAAAAAGGAAAATAAAACCATGGGATGAGAACATTTTGATGCATCAATGTGTCATCACCTTCTAGTGGTATCTCTCATTCTCCCAACTATCTCTAAGGTAGAAAGAAGAAAACCACCATTAGTGCAAGGTCCACGTCATGCACTCCCAGTCTCTCAACCTATGGTTGTTACTATCATTCCTCCTCCTCTCCCCAAAATAGAAAAGGGCAAGAAAATGGAGCAAAAATATATCCCCCTTCCTCCTATAACTCAATATGAGGCTCATCATTGATTAAACCAACTTGTGAGAGAACATAAGTTTTATTAGTCTATCACAACTAGAGAACAAGCTACTATGGAGACGTCTAATACTAAGTATCTCTCTCCCATGTGGCCACCTCCTAATATAGTGATTATTCCATCTAATCCTTCTCCATCTCATAGTGTTCCTCTTGTAACCCCTTATGTCCCTCATTGAAACCTAGATGAACCTCACCCCAAATGGGTGTAGGTGGTTGTAGCACCTTCAATGAACCCTCTTATTTTTATCCTCCTAATGTACCTCTATTTTTGGTGCCCTTGGAAATTCCTAACATTGGTGTGATCTCCAATGCCACCCTTGCTTGTCTTATTCCCTTTCAACATAACCAAAACATTTTTTTTCTTGATATCTTATGTCCCACCATCATTGACATAGAAACACTCTATTCAACTCTCAAAAGAAAGCTAGAACATTATCATACCCCACCATTCTACAAATAAAATCTCAATCCACTTTATCTACCATCTCAATATAATTCTTCATCATTTCTTTTCATAGAGGAAACTTTGCCTTATTCTAATCATTTTCCTTCTCCTATTGAGGATTTTAACAACAAAATACAACCTAAAACATATTTAGATAGTGACTTTACATGCCTCTTCTTCTAAGGATAGTTTATTTGAGTCCTTCATGGAAGTTACAACACTGTCATCGATCTTCACATGATCATTATCACTTACCTCATAGGATACTCAAGGTGATGTTGTACTTGTAGTGAATTCCTTATCCCTCACTATAAGTGAGACATCTAGTACTAATCTAACTATTCTTCCTCTACAATACCATCATCCCTCTCCCTATGATCAATATTGGAAGGATGAAATTTTGTTCAATCATGACTAGTAGAGAAGTACCTTCATTTCATTATAATATAGGAATTTGTATGTTTATTTTTTTTCTTCATGCATATGCTTGTTTTTGTTCATTAGTCTCTCATAGATAAGCCATGGTACCCTTGTATGTACATGAATATAAGGGGGGGAAACTATTTTCCATATTCTTCTATTTATTGTATATTGATTTTTAAATTTTGGGGACAATGCAAAGTATTGAAGTATTTATCCCTCTTCCATGTTGGCCCAATTTATTTTTGTTTTCATGTAAATTTCCTCCTCTATAATAATAGTTATATGTGGCTTGGGGAACGATGAGACTTCAAATATTTATCCCACATGATATTGATAACTATTATTCCTATAATCTCATACTAACTCTAAGCCATTGGATCCCTTAGTGTGTGTGTTGTATTTTTTAAGTGATGTTTTTCGTTTCCATGTGGCATCCATGCAATGCATTATGTCATACCATGAGAATAATGTCACGTGTTTCATGCATACAACATCCCTTCTAATATCTCATTTATCTACACACATCTTTCTTTCCCCTTTCTACCTTAAAATAACTTGTATTATTTGCATCATGAAATTATTTTAAGGGGGGTTCTCATGACACACAATAAACTCGTATGCTCTTTTACATAACCACCTCTATGATTTTGGTTAGTTTTATACTCTCCATAATGTTGATAGCATATGAGCCACTTAGCATAATGCAAAGCACTATCATGTGGATCCTCATATGTCCTACATTCTTTTTTTTTTAAATCATGGTCACCCTAAAATATAATTTTTAGTGTCCATGATTTATGAAAGCATTGTATAGACCCTAGTATAACACAATTTTTTAGCCATAGCTGGCATTATTTCTAGAAACACATTGCTAGAAAGTATCTCTTTTACAAATATCCTTAATGTTGTTTCTCTTCTCTTCCTTTTCTCAAGTGGCTATTATTGTATGTTTATTTTGTATTATTGTTTGTGTTGTATTCTCTTTTGCATATGTATGAATTTGTTAGCGTATTCATTTTTTAGAATCTCAAATAATATTTGTGTTCTATGTAGGATATTTATAGACTAATTTTGCAAGTCTTTATTCTAGGAGCACTCACCTCAACTAAAGATTTTGCATCCTCTATAATATCCTTTAGTATAGTTTATGATTTATGCATTTACTTTAGTGTGCATATTTTGTTTAAATCATATAGGTTGACTAAACAAGGGGCCAAATGGAATGTCAAAAATTGCACACCCTTGGAATTTCACATAATATATTTTTCTCACTTTAGCATGTGAATAATATAATTTATCTTAAATTCAAGATTTTAGCACCTTAGTATCACATTTATCATAATCATTTAGTAATTTCAACTCTCTTCACTTTTATTGAATATATTTTTTCTAGACAGGGGTGTTGGAGAATGCCAATATCAAAGAACATAAAACAAGCTTCCACAAGTGAAAAATATGAATACAATAGTATGTCTATAAATATACAAAATGTGACTATGTAAATGTAATGAGGAACCTTGCATGCATATGCAAGGTAGGACTAAACAACTGACTAACACTCCAAATGTGCAATACTTGTATGCTCACTTGACAAGTGAGTGAGCAAGTGTAAAGTGTACATGAAATAGGTGTCTCAAGTGATGAGGAAATATGTTTCAGTGCTATGAAGTGAGACAAAATCCTAAAATTCCTAAGTAAACTAAAGCTATGAGTGTGAATAGGTCAATCATAGAAAGTTGATATCCTAACTAGATGGATAAAGACACTATTTACACTAATACACCCCCTTAAGTGCAAATTAGGGAGTGATGTATGCAAGATAATGAGTGGCTACAAGGACATGTTAGTAATCATGTACAATTTTCTCATAAAGTGGATTAAAGGAGAAAAAACATATTAGAAATAAAAACCCCTCTCTAAAAGAGAAATGATACAAATGCAATAAAATGTATAAGTGAAGAAGATAGAAGGACTCATGATGACCCCCCAAGGACTACTTCTATTACATAAGTGCATGAAATATTCCCCCCATAGGAGAGATAGAGAGAGACTATGTAACCCCCTAATAAGATCATCGAACTTGTAGTGCTAAGTGATGCTCGAAGAAGAATACAAAATGTGATCCCTAAATGTCAAACAACATTTCTTCCCCATGTAAGAAGACAAACTACAGATAGTTGCATGAAATATTCCAAAGTGAGAAGAATATAAGTATATGAATAATGCACAAGATCCAAATACAATGGTGAAATCTCTAAAAGTTGTTCAAATGCTCCATGTCAAGGTTGATGTAGAACGTAAACCAAAGATGTAGATGGGTTGACAAGAACATTAATGTGTCATAAAAGGTGTTTTCCAAATTTGTAAAATGGGATTCACTAAAAAATTATGATGTACCATGTAATTAATCATCCCAATCAACTTTAATGGAAACAAAATTGTGAATATCCTACAACCCTAAATCATGAGAAACCAATCATATAGGAACACTTAATACCAAAGAAGAATGTGAAGGAGATTTGATATCAATATAGGGTAAATGAATCAATAAGCATGATAGAACTCCAACTTGTTCATATATCCAAATTGTATCTCCTTATGCATGTTGAAGGTATTAGTGTCATCTACACTCAAACAATCATCAAAGTTAACAAAAGCAAAGGGATGAAAGGAATATATATCTGGAATCATGATCAACATGAATTTTGGCAATGATGTCTCTACTCTGCAAATCTCTTATGATCATGGAATGTGGTGTGAACTCAACTATTTTTCATGTGCCACTATGTGTAATCTAATAAATGGAAAGGAGTTTATTGGATAAGGAAGGTACATAAATTACATCATTGAATGTGCCTTCTCCAATATCAATAGATCCTTTTTTATGACATATAGGTGTTATTCACCATCAATATTGGTGGGAATGAGCAAATATAAAATATGGAAAATTGTTCCTTGGATGTAGCCATGTGGTGTGATGCCTTAGAATCAAGAAGCCACTTGTGTGATGTGTTGTTTGCAGAAGAAAATAGTTCCATGTACCCTCTTTCTTATCTTTTTTTGAATATGTGGATGATGTAGATGGAGAAGAGGAAGAACCGCCTAACCTAGATGTAGGCAACTGAATGTGATGTTGTTGAAGAAGATGCATCATTTCATCATTTTCCTTTTTAAGGAATTGGTGTTCTTCATGCTCTAGTCTCTTACAATAAGTACATTTGGGCTTCTCTTTATAAGTTTTCCCTTTTGATGAGGGAGATGAATCTGATGGAGTCTTTGATTTTGGTCCCTTAGCTTGATCCTTAGTTTGTTTCTTTCCCTTAGATTTGGAAGCCTTTTATTCAATTGCAACAAGAGCTTGTGGCTTTGAAGGCTTCATGGTATCTATTTAAATTAATTTATCTTGCTCCTTTGTGAGAAAAAAACAAACAAATTCTAAAAGAGATGGCATAGTGTAAGGTGCACCAAAAGAATTCTTTATAACATGAAAAGTAGAAACAAACACTAAATATTGAGGACCTAACATTGATAAGATATTTAGGACCAATTATTCATCTTGTTATTTTATTGCACATTGCTTGAGTTGGAACCTTAGAAAATTATATTTAGTGAAGAACTCTTGAATTGTGTTAAAGTCCCCTGGATTAAGACTTATTAGTAACTTTGATGTCCCCTCATTACATCTTGCTTACCAAATAGATTTTCTAATGTTGTCCATACATCATTAGGTGTTGTGATAGAATCAATGTGAAAGAGATGGCCAAGAAAAATATTTGTCACAATGTTCCATAGGCTTCATCAATTTTAAATTATGCCATTTTCACATTCCAAATGCTCTTGTAGGTTCAAGTTCCAAACCCATAGTGACGAGTGATGGAATCCTAGTTTCTTGAGATTTATCCCCATTGATTGTTTCCATTCATAGAGGTTAAATGGAGTTAGGATTATATCTATTTTGTAGAATAACATACAAGACAACCCCCCTAATTTGTTTATTATTGATTTGAGCCCTCCCCAAAAGATGTGCAAGAAATTCTTACAAGTTGTGAAGATTGGATGCCAAAATATTTCGTTCATAACTCACAAAGAATTTTACAATTATGAGAAAATAGCAATTCAAATCCTGGTTTTACATGCAAAATCATATTCTTTACGAAATTATGATAGAAATTAAAAAATGTGAATTTTTGATAATCAGAATAAAAGGTATGACTTGTAGAAATTCGTTTACGATAATGACTTCAGAGGCTTAAAAATGATACTAAAAAACACCAAATATAAATCATCTCAACGTGAAGTTTTTTGACATAGAAAGGCATTTCCATTGACTATTCACACTTGAAATTTTGATCTCTTGTTTGCAAGTTATCACAAATCAAAAAAGTTAAATTACTCAAACGGTCTACTAACCACTAGCATAAAATGTTACATTTTACTATAAACAAATAATGGTTAGAAATTTTTTTGCAATTAGTAATAGTGGTTGAGTCAATGGGCCACGTGGGTTTTATGAAGACCGGGTTTGGAGAGTCGTTGATAAGACTTAATGAGTCTGAGTGAATAAGTCATTTGCAGAATGTAGTATGTTGGGGAGACTGAATGGAGGCCGTGTGGGCCCATGGATAAGTGTGGGTTCACGAGTGCTTTGACGAGGCCATGGGAAATAGACCATCTTATGGAAAGAAAACCAGAGATAAAACCTCACCAACTAGGCGTCCAAGTTGCACAATAGGCCAAATAAGATCAAATATGCACATGTCCATGGGAAAATGGGAACCACGTGGGGTCTCGATGCCAAGACAAAAACCATGATCACGAATGTGCAAGTTGCAACTTAATGAACATGTTGTTGTTGGAGGGGATTGACCTCATCATGGGGCAGTTCGAGGGAACAGCCTTGAGTGTTGCATGAAGGCAACGATAGGGGTGTTTGGTATATTGTTGAAGACAACTACGAGAAAAGGTGCGATGGAATTCCAAACTCTGAACAAAAGAAAACACATAATTCCAATGAGGAGCTTGTGGCTTGGTTAGGTTATACCAAGCATAGAAATTATAGAGCAATGCATCCCTTTGTTTCAACAACTCACGAACAACATGCAATTCCCATGCTAAAACCTCAAACGCCCTGGTTAGATTACCCTCAATCGCTGCCAAAACTAGCAGATATAAATCTTGACAGCGCAAGATCTCTCAGTCAACAATGCGCTAAAGAGGCAACACAACATGCAAGGAGGGTATAGATAGCACCCAAGATATGTGAGTCACCTGCAAAAAAAAGCAACCCAAACAGGCCAAATGAACAAACAAAAAAAAAAAATCTTGTGAACAATTGTCACCCAAATAATGAAATGGGCAGAGGGTAATTTTGGCCCTCTGCTTAAAAAATTCAAATTTTTACAACTTTTCATACAATGGTAAAAAATTTGCAAAATCAAAAATTTATTAAATTTAAGGAAATGAAAGGTATTTATGAGTCTTCCAGATGCAATGACAATGTCTGTTTGGCTCCCTCTAATGATAAGGTTATGCGAGAGTTATCTTGATGTGGGAAGGAACATGCTCTCATGGATTTGATACCATGTTGGAAAATGCCAAGATCAAAGAACATGAAGCAACCTTTTGTTGATATTTTTTCATTAAACTTCCTCCTCTAAATCTTGGGTGCCAAAAAAAAAAAAAAGCCTCAAAGCAAAAGCCTCAAACTGCCTCAAGTCTCATGCCATTTTAGAAGGAGAAAATTAAAACCTTTTCTTTTCCTTATGAGAAATTGTAGGGTTAGTTGTTGTTGAACGATTTGTTTGCATTGAACATAGGGATATTTTCCTTGCTGCCCTATGTATAATGCATTTCAAAGAAAACCAAAGGATCCACGACACATAGATGGTATTAAAATCTGTCTAAGGAGAAATTTGACAACTACCCGAAGTCTCAAAATTCAAGGGCACGATGGGTGAAATGAAGGAGGGTAATACTTACTAAGGAAGGACTCCTTGATTATGAGGAAGATGATCTGTCATTACACATGGCATCTTGAATGGTGAAGAAAAGAAACTCAGTATGAGGTATGAAATATTGTAGGTGCTCAAACGGATTCACCGGGTATGCTTATGTTGGAGATTTATATGCTACTCAAACATTTCATGAGATTTTATGAAGTTTTGGGGTTTCTAGGTTGCTTAAAGTGTTTGGGTTAAAAATATTTCTGGGCAATCCAAGAAAAGACTATCCAAACATGATGAAATGGTCAAAATAGCTAGAAATTTTAAATCAAAAAGCACATTGTTGAAGCCCAAGAGAGATGTAAGAAGCAAGGTTGGCAATGGCATATGCAGACCCTTTGGAAAAATTGTGGGATTTCTATTAGAAAGGATCCTAATAGAATAGCTTTCTTTGTCAAAGTGGAACTAACAATATTCTTACTTTCTTTATTGATCTTTATTAGATAACCCTGTGATGTGTTTGGGCCTGTTGATGTTTATTGGGCAGCGTCAGTAGTATTCTTCCAGTGATCTCCTTTACATGAGATAAATTAAATTATAGCCCCAGGCTATTTAATTTATAGAGATTTCGATTTGATGAAAAGACACAATTTATGATAACTATATTTAGTTATTAAGAGGCACGAATTAATGAAAAAATGTAATTTTGAATGAGGCCGACCTCATGCTTTTTGGACGCGATTTTCTAGAAGGGTGCAATTCTTAGAAGAGATGTGTTCCTCTCTTGTGGCCAACTTCCTTTTGAAGGATCACATCTTGTATATATATTCATTGGTGTTTCATTGTTTATCATTCATTCATATATTCATCATAAGTTGTCATACATAGTGCGAATTCTGTAGAAGAGTAGATTGAGGTTCTGTAGAAGGTTGAGTCTTATCATCAACGAATTACATCATTGTGTTACTGTGTTTGCATCAATTTGTGGTGCCTCTTATTGGCCTTCATATCGGCCCTTGTAAAGGAGACAATTGTGTTGACATTTCAATATATAAGTGATATATTGTTGCTGGGTTTTTCTCTCTCAAGTGGAGGGTTTTCCCAGGGTATCTACTGTGTTCTTGTGCCTAATTTTGAATTAATTTATGTGCATTAAATTTGATCATAAACTAACAGGGCCCAATGATTATTTGACCATATTTGACTATGGTAGTAGTCTCTCAGCAGATTGTAGGTTTCATTATTAGAAAAGGAATGAATATGAGTTCACAATATGTATGTTCTTATTCTGTCTTATGATAGTTTCTGCCTTCGGACTAAGAAATCCTCAAGAAGTATAGTGGATGATCTTCTCAAAAGACAGTTTGTAGTCATCAAAATAGTGTCATCAAAGAATGACAACTCATTGAAACCAGTGACAGAGTTATTGCCAAAGAATTTCATGATAGGTGACCTTTAATAGTAGCATGGAAGTATTACATAGGTAATTGGTAAAATATTTGATGTATTAACAATGAGCAATGTGCTCGATAAATAATTTACAAGATGTACAAGGATAAAATCGAACACGATCTTATCACAAGAAAAAGTAGGAAGTTTCTAAAAGAAACTTCAGATAAGATCTCAGACAATAGAGACGATCTTATCTAGATATTTTACAATATTTTACATAGTTGAGCATTAATAAATAAATAAAGAATATTATTTTAATACCCTCCCTTAATGCTCAATCTATCAACTACACCAAGATGCCCCCTGAATTTTACAAACTTATCTATACTGAGCGACTTGGTGAGAATGTCTGTTGTCTGATCCTCTGTCGGAACATATAGCAACTGAACCGATCTGTCTTCAACCAGCTTTTGAATGAAATGACAATGAGTTTCCACATGCTTGGTTCGCTCATGGAAGACAAGATTCTTGGCAAGTTTGAGAACTCCCTGATTATCATAGAACAAGGGATTCGAACCTGCTTGAGATATTTGCATATCCGCAAGCATCTGGTGAAGCCAAACTGCCTCACGTGATGCTTTTACTGCTCCCCGATACTCTGCTTCTGTCGAGGAGAGAGCCACTGCCTGCTGCTTCTTACTAGTCCAGGTGACTGCACTGGATCCCAAACTGAACACATACCCAGATGTTGATTTCCTGTCATCAACTGAACCTGCCCAATCTGAATCTGTGAACCCACTGAGTTTAGGATCGTGACTCCGAGTGTACAAGAGTCCAAAATCAATAGTGCCCTTCACATAACGCAACACATGCTTCGCTGCTACCCAATGATCAGCCTTGGGGGATGTCATGAAGCGTGATATGTAGCTCACTATAAAACTCAAGTCAGGTCTAGTGGCAGCAAGATAGATGAGGCTGCCCACTAGTTGCCTCAACAATGTTTCATCTACCACAGGTGAATCGGACTTAGCTAACAACTTAAGCCCTTTTTCTATGGGTGTAGAGGCAGGTTTGCAATCCTGCATTCGAAACTTATCCAGAAGACTTTGAGCATACTTGGACTGGGAGATGAAAATGTTGCTCTCTGTCTACCAAACCTCAACACCTAAACAATAATGCAGGAGGCCCAAGTCTGTCATGTCAAAAGTTTTACACAAATCCTGTTTGATCTCAGCGATCAAATGTGTCGAACTGCCAGTAATGATCAAGTCATCCACATAGACAACAACAATTGAAGGATCTCATTACCAGTATTCTTGACATACAGGTTTGAGTCAGATGGACTCCTCTGAAAGCCATGATTTGTGAGGTACGTGTCAATCTTGATGTACCAAGCCTGAGGAGCCTGCTTTAGGCCGTAGAGTGCTTTGACCAATCTGCACACCTTTTGTTCTTGACCAACAACTTTGAAACCTGGACGCTGTGTCATGTATACTTCCTCCTTCAACTCACCATTGAGGAAAGCACTCTTCACATCCATCTGATGGACCTTCCAACCAAATTGGGCTGCTAAGGCAAGGATGAGTCGTATGGTACTCATTTTGGCTGTAGGAGCAAAGGTCTCCTCGTAGTCAATGCCTTCTTTTTGTGAGAACCCCCGTGCAACCAGACAAGCTTTGTACTTGTCAAGGGTTCCGTCAGCTTTGTACTTCACCTTGTACACCCATTTGCAACTAATGGGATTCTTCCCTAGAGGAAGATCAGAAAGGACCCAAGTGTGATTCTTCTGAAGACTCTGATATTCTGATTCCATCGCCTTTTCCCACTCAGGTATCCCTTTTGCCTCTAAATATGTCTAAGGCTCATAAACACTGTGAATGTTGGCCATGAGAGAAAAATTCACTGTAGACTACTGTTTGCTCTTATTTCTGGATGATCTACCCTCAATGAGCTCATCAGCACGAAGATCATTGATAGTCTTAGCCCACCATTTCGACCAAAGAGTAGAGGTGCCAACATCAGATGTAACAGGAGGAGCCAGATCTGGTTGTGGATCTGGAACAAGTTCAGCAGGGGGATTTTCATTATCATCTGGAGGAAACTCAGGTTGAGCATCATCATAGACTAGGTCTTCGTCATCCCTCCCATTAGGTGAACCTAACAGAAGTCAGACGCCCACATCAGGAGCCTGTAGAGGTTATCCTCTGAATGCTGAACAGGTGAAGAAGAGTGAAATGGACCTCGTTCCTCATCAAAGACAACATCTCGACTGAAGATAAGATGATCAGTGTCTATATCAATCAGCCTGTATTCCTTGTGGTTGTCACTATACCCTGTGAACATTAGTTTCTGGCTCTTGGAGTCCAGCTTAGAGCGCTTAGCCTCTGGAATCCAACCATATGCAAGAGAGCCGAAAACTTTCAAATGACTAATCATAGGTTTGCGACCAGTCCAAACTTCCTCAGGAGTCTTCCCCTTAATAGGATGAGTGGGTGACCTATTAAGAAGATAGACTGAAGTATTGACTGCTTCTGCCCAAAACTTGTTAGGAACACTCCTGTGTTGCAACATGGAGCGAGCCATCTCAACAATCGTACGATTGTGCCGCTCTACAACACCGTTTTACTGAGGAGTGTAGGGTGTGGTTAACTAACGTTTTATCCCATGAGTATCACAGAAGTTGGAGAATGCACTAGAACATAATTCCCCCCCATTATCTGACCTAAGAGTTATGATACAAGAACTGGACTCTTTTTCTACCAAGGCCTTAAACTTCTGAAATACATTAAAAACTTCTGATTTCTGCTTAAGAAAGTACACCCACATTTTCCTACTATAATCATCAACAAAAAGTAGAAAGTACTTGCAACCAATTACAGAAGAAGTAGACATAGGCCCACAAATATCAGCATGAACTAATTGAAGTACCTTAGAAGCTCGCCAAGAGTCGCCATCCTTGAATGGTGTGTGATGTCGCTTCCCGGCCTAACAAGCACCACAAATGCTTTGATGTTGAGTCTGAATGTCAGGTAAGCCATCTACAAGTCCCTCCCGAGCAAGCTGAGAGAGATAGTGCACGTTCAAGTGCCAGTACCACTGGTGCCAAAGATTGGTGACAGTTGAATTTTTGGCTGCCAAGGTTAACTCCAGAGAACCACCAGTGTCCACAAGCCTGTAAAGGCCATGATCCTCTATCCCAACGACCACCATTGTGCGAGTTTCGCAATCTACAATCGAACATCTGTGCGAGTTGAACACCACATCCATCTGGGGAGAATGTTGCATTATCTGACTGACTAAGAGAAGGTTGAGCTCTATATCAGGTACATAATACACGTTGAGGAATATGAGATCCCTCCCACCAGACTGAACCTGAACAGTGCCTATGTCGACAACTGTGTATTCCTTGCCTCCTCCAAAAATCACTGAGTCAGTGCAAGGGGAAAAGTTTGTGAACCAGTCACGCCTATGTGAGAAATGACGCGAGGCACCAGAATCTATGTACCAAGTAGAGGATTTGACATGGTCTGCTGGCCTTTTTGCCATGAGTGCATAAAAGGAAGATTCCTTCTGCTCAGAGTGCTCAGTGACATTCACTTTCTGCTGAAACCCTCCCTGCTTCTTTTGCTCAGAAGCCAAACGAGCACAACAATCTTTCTTGATGTGGCCAAATTTATGATAGTAGTTACACTAAACATTTTTCTTCCTCGGGCTGGTGGAGGTCTGACTTGAGCCTTTCTGTTGTGAAGGCCGACCTTTCCCTTGATGCTTCGGATGGGTTTGAGCGGCAAAAGTCTGCTCTGTGGAGGATGATGATTCACTGCTACCGAACTGTTGTCTCCAGTGATCTTGCTGCAACAAGATAGTGCACAGATTTGGAAACTTGAGATCAACATTAGCAAAGGTAATGTTGAGAGTCTCTATGAAGTGTTCATAGGACTTCAGTAGACTCTTTAGGGTGATCACGACCATGTCTTCCTCCATTTTTCAACCAATCACCTCCAATTGATCTATGATCTCCTAGATTTTATTTAGGTGCGCTTGCAGAGTTGTCTTCTCATCCATCATGATAGAAAACAACATATTCTTCAAGAAAAATGCACGGATTTTGTCGGAAGTTTCATGCAAACCCTTCAAGTGATCCCAGATCTCCGTAGCTAATTTTCCAAGGGGAATCTAAGGGAGCTAATCATCAGTAACCGAAAGCTTAATAAGTATTACCACTTCACGATTCTGCTCATCAAACTTCTCTTGATCCTTACCCGCCATTGTGGGACGAGTAGCTTTGCCAAGGATCATTTGATCAAGGCAGCAGTATTCAAAAATTGTCAGCATCCGCTGCTTCCAGGTGTTGTAATTTTTGCCATTAAATCTCTGACTACCCTCCAGCATTAAATTACTTAAACTGGCCATCTTCATGCTTTTCGAGGCACAAAAAATGAGATACTGAGAAGAGGCTGATGTACAAAACTCAAGACACGAATTCCAATGCAAAAAATAGAGGAAGATTCAGGTACAAACTGTAGAAAGTATAATGTATGAATGGCACAAAATTTGAGGCACGAAAAACGATGCACCCAAAAAATTTGAAGACCAACCCAATTGAGCTCTCGAAAAACCCACCAAGAATCTGCAATCAAAAAATCTTTTTGACTTGAACTGGAGGTTGAAAACCCTAGTCGAGCTTCCAGAAAGCCTTAGCCGCCATGAAAACACAGGAATTTTTTTTCTTCTGAAATCTGTCAAAAGATTCGTCCAACTTTAGGACAATACGTGGGCAAAAAATGCAGACAAAAATCCTCCGTAAATCGCGTTCAATACCAGATGAAAATGCGGCTAAAGGAGTTTTCAAAAAGCGTGTTTTTGTCACGCGAAGAACAGATATGAAATCTCTGTCCTCCAAAAAATGGCAAAAGGAAACTGTGACGAGGGAAGAAAGCCAGTCATGCAAGCCTCAATCATGATGATCTGCGGGACACAACGCAGGAGATATAGAGGATGCGGAAGCAGAAAAGAAAGGAGAACATCAGAAATTCGTTGTTTCTCAGGAATGCACCATAAAACCTAAAGAGATTTCGCCCAAATTAGAAGCATTAAAACACGCGGCCGAATAAAAAACGAGCCCACACTTGTATTTGTAGAACCAAGAAAATCTTCAAGCACAGATCTTCGAAACTCAGGAATCCAATAATGTCGAAAATGTCCACTGAAATTTTTTCAGAATTATAAAATTTTCAAAAAAAATGAATTATTTCGAAAAATTGAAACAAAATAATTTCAAAAAGAAATTATTAATTTTTCGAAAAAATTTGTTTTCCTGAGCTTGATACCATATTACATAGGTAATTGGTAAAATATTCGATGTATTAACGACGAGTGATGTGCTCAATAAATAATTTACAAGATGTACAAGGATAAGATCGAACACGATCTTATCACAAGAAAAAACAAGAAGTTTCTAAAAGAAATTTCAGAGAAGATCTCGGACAACAGAGACGATCTTATCTAGATATTTTACAATATTTTACATAGTTGAGCATTAATAAATAAATAAAGAATATTATTTTAATAGGAAGTAGTAGGGATCATGAACAATAAAGGACAGTCTACAAAGACCTAAGAAGGCAGAGTTTTGTTATTTCTATACAAATGGCAGGCTTGTGTTGATAATCCTAAGGAAGGCGATTTTGAAGATATTAAGATCTAAGACCAATTTGGCACGGACAGAGTAATGATTACAATGATCATGAACTTATAAACGATAGAGAGCATGTGATTAAGGATAGTCCTAACATGAAATGGCAGTGATCCATGAATTCTATGAGTTTCAAATTATCAGAATCAAAGACCGTGTTCTTCACAATGGACCGTGTTTTCACAGAGGGCAGTGTTTCAATTTAGAAGAATATGACAAGTTAATGACATAAGTGACTTGAAGATGGCAACTAAAAGGGAAATATATGAGATGACAATCATGCCATAACAAAGAAAATAGTAGCCTAACATGAAAATTGTTGTATGACTGCTAGGGAAGATCCAAAAGACAAGTGAAATTTAAGATATGCATTGACATCTAGTGTTAAACTTTTTCCTTGTGAAGGCAAAATGACAGTGAAGAGAAATAGTAGCATAAACCATGACAGTGGACAGAGGATAGATGAATGCATGTATAGAAGGAATTTTTAGAAGATGTAAATGACAATGAGCTAAAATATCAATGAAAATCCATATGAAACTCAATGACAATCAAGGTAAATATAAAAAGACCTATGTATGAGAATGATGAGATCATAGCCTTGTCAAATCCTTTTATGGACATTATCATGAGTTTAAAAAATTTGATTGAAGATAGTGCATTTTCAGGTTGTGAGGATATGATTGACATTTTCATGTTTTGAAGTCTTCAAAGTTTTGTTCACTTGTCATAGAAACTTATTTATCTCTTTCCAAAATGTTTTGAGGCTTATTTGTTAATCCTAGACTCCAAAGCTCTTTTGAAGTTGCATGAAACTGTTTTGTGACAGCCAAAACACATAAAGTAACACATGACAGTCTCCATTTTCCTACTTACAAAATCTATTGATGAAAATAGTGTGAGTAGAGAAAGTATGAGAATTTTCAGAATGTGACAGTTAAAAAGATAGGTAGGATAGCCCAAAGGTCTTTATGTCAAACTTTAGAGAATACATGGATAGAATTTTAGAATAAAAAGAAAAGTAGAATAACAAAGATGCAAAGAAACAATGAAGATAATGACAATTCTAGTAGTGATAAGTGTGACATAACAAGAGGTTGTTGACTGAAGTCACAGTGAACAAGAATGGCATCGAAAAAGGAAAAAGGATAATGCTACCATGAATAACAATCCTCATGTCAAAAGGATAGTTTTGATGTTGAAAACACAGTCCTATAAAGGCAATTTCTTGTTTGGCAGTCTCTTCTGATGGAGGAAAGCTTCTCAACGAGCTTGTGTTCACACTCTTTTTGCTATGCCTAGTCTTCACACAGTTGGATTCTTACTTGCAAATGACAAAATGTTTTGATTTATTCTGCTACTTCAACACACAATGCTTACTTTCATTCTTTCAAGGGAAGTTGTTAATGTAAGAGGCTTTCCCAATTTTATTTTGGGTTCACATCTTTGTGATTTTTTCTATGACCAGGCCAAATTGATAGCAACATATTATACTTTTTCCCACTAGCAAAACAACCAAGAAAAGCATCTACTATTGACAGAGGGCAGGGTCATAAAGATATGGTGCATGATGACAATTATTTGACTGGTGCAAAAGGAAGCAAAAGTTTAAGACAGTGCGAAATAAATGACAGTCTTAAGGGTGACAAGTTTGAAGCAATAATAAGATATCACGAATAAACAAATTCAGTCATGCTGGGACTATCTGCAAGGACAGTGCATGGTGACCACAGAGGGCAAAGAAGGAACAAAATCTTAGTAGGCATGAAAGAATCTGTAATGGTCAGTTAGACAGGGCAAATAAAAGGCTAAAAAAGAAATAGAGGTTCCATGAGAGTTGATAGTGCCAAAATGCATTAAGTACAGGAGACGATAAAAAAAGACTGGTTTAAGAGCCATGAAGATGGAACTCAGTGAAATGATGAAGGGAGACCTGTTAGATGAATTCCAAGGACAATGATGAGGATAGAGCATCATAAGGATTGTAATGGAAGTGAGCAGAGATAAAATATTATAACCAATAGTAGTCTTTCAAAGGTCTAGCATGACAGAGCAAAGGTCAACAATGAAATGAAGGATCCAAAGGGAAATTTCCCTACCATGATAATCATACCAAAGAAACTAAATGCACCATAAAAAGTATAATAATAGTGGCAGCTCTGACACGATTATCATAGTCCAAATCACAGAGGAAGGATATGCAATCACAGAAACAAGACAATGATAAAAGGATTCAAAGAGGAGGCAAATATGTTGCCCTTGTGAAAACTTTATTACTGTTTAGAAGAGATACCTGTGGTCTTGAAAGAAAGAAAATATTTGGTGATGATTTTTCATTGTATTGGTTATAAAATGCATCTATTAGCAGCTTCATAAAATTCCATGCATTTATAGAAGTTGGAGGACATCTAGGAGTAGTTTGGTGAGCTGCAAAACAGATGGAGAGAATATAAGGCAGTTTGACCCAGTTTCAGGGCATCTCCAAGCATGCAAGAGTTGTCCATTGATAGATAAGGTAAAAGCAAGAATTTTTCTTCATTCAACTATCATCTTGGGGCATTTTAGGGGGATGAAAAATAGGGATGACAGTTTTGGATGCCCAAGAAGGTTTGACCCAACAAAACTCATGTAACACGTCTTTCATCCTTCAAATCATGTTCCCCATGTCTAGCAAGTTGTTGGATGGTATAAAGAGCCTAAGGGAATATTTTCATATAGTTCTAGCTTATCTTAGCAGTGTATTGTAACTTCTTAAAAGTTCTTTTTAGTAGGAGCAGCATTGTAACTCATTTTCAGACTTGTATGCAGCTGTTTGTAAGCACCATCTATCACTAAAGAAACAAGTATTTTTCCTTCTCTTATTTTTATTTTGTGTGCAAATACAAATTATTGATATATATTTTCTATGATTTATATGCAAATCCTTGAAATGTATGTCTCATTTCCTTCAGCGCCTTATTGCATAGATATACATACCTTAGGTAAGTTATAGGTTATGAAAATGGTTTGAACAACTTCTAACTATGAAAACATCTAATTTTTCCTTTTAGAATTGAGAAAACTTCATCTTTCCTATAGAATAATAATGTATAATTATGTCAAAACTTGAGTTGTGCATGAAGAAGCCTGTTTGCTTAATCATATTGTGTATCCAAATAGCAATATAGTTTTTTGAAATTAATTTGGTGCATCACCTTTTTAGTCTCAGGTTTCATTTTATGTTTTCTTCCCCCCTTTTCTTAGCATTCAATAGTAGCGTAAGTTAGATTAGGTGAAGTTCCAAAGGGAACCAACCCTCTCTGGAGGTTGATATTCATCATCCGAGTCCACACACAGGGAGATCATCCCATGTTTCATGAGGTGGGTAAGTGATTTTATCAGCTCAGCAAGGGTACACACTTCTGTGACAACACCTTCCACAAGTGAAAAATATAAGCACAACAGTATGTCTATCAATATACAAAACAAGTGTGTAAATACAATGAGGAACCTTGCATATATAGGTAAGGTAGATGAGGTAGGAAGGTAGGACTAACAACTTACTAACCCTCCAAATATGTAACACTTGTGAGCTCACTTGACAAAAGTGTGAGAAAGTGTAAAGTGTGCATGCAATAGATGTCTCAAGTGATGAGTACACATGTATCAATACTATGAAGTGAGAAAAAATCCTAAAAGTCCTAATTAAACTTAAGCTATGAGTGTGAATAGGTCAATCATAGAAAGGTGACATCCTAACTAGATGGATAAAGACACTATTTACACTAACAAGGAGCACGCATGTTTCAACGTTCACATGATGTGCTAGCATCCCATGAAATTTCATGATTATTGTGATCATTTGAGTGTTACTTTCTCTCAACCATCACTAGAATTTGAGAACATAATGAACCTATTTTTTAACTAGTTATTGGACCCATGTTCTCTCTATTGCTTCTAATTTTGAAAAAGAATGCTCATTCTGGAACTCAAAAAAAATGGAAGCTCTATCTCTCTCAAGAAAGAACCAACATCCTCCATGGTTATTCTATGGAGCTTTTATCAATCCATTGTGCATGTAAACATCTTTTTAGTTACAAATTGAGATTCATTCTTTTTTTACAATAACTTACAAGAGCTAATAGTGTCCTTCTTTGTGGCTTCAAGATCTAGATGTGATATTATTCTTGTTTTGTTGTTCCTTCTCGTCTCTTGAGTTGATAATTCATGTTTTGATTCCTAGGTGCTAGCATTGCTTACAATTGTGATCATATTTAGTCTTACTATTGTCTTTGTGGTTTTACATTCTACTTTGTATTACATGTATCATTTTTATTCCAAAAATTTGTTAAAAAATAAAGACTAATTGTGGAGTTGAAAATATAAATACAATGTTTGATTGAGGTGAGCCCCTATAACAACCACCCAAAAAAAATCTATTTATTTTGTAGAAGATTTACAAGACAAGTGAAAATCCCAGTCTCCTTCACATTTGGTGATGTCTTTTCTAAAATATTCTATTCAATCCTTTTTATTACTTTTCATTTATTAATTAATTGATAGGTTTTTGATAGAATAAATTTCATATTTTGGGTTACTCTGTTGTTTTTCAAATTTATCTTATTTTTTGTGCATGTACGAAATATTTTGGCGTGCTAAAGTGTTCTTTCTATTTGGGACAAGTTTAGTAGCATGATGATGATGTGTCCTAGTCTAGATCACCTCTTGTACTTACCTTGTGAAGAAGTTGATGGTGAAGGATCCTAATCTTTTGTTTTCCTTATCTTTTGGAGTAGGAGTAGGTTTAGAAGTAGTAGGAATAAGGAGTGTAGGAATGATAGGTGGATTAGATGATTGAGTTGATGATGGAGAAGGTATATATATAGTTAGTATCATATGAGTTAAATGAAGTAGCCTTATCATGACATGTGTCACACAAACATCCATGCATTCTATTAGACTCCCAAATAGAAACTTATATATTTTCATCCCAAGTTCGCTATTTTTATATTTTTATATTTTTATTTTATTAATCAATAAGTTGCCTTCACTTCTCAATTTCAAGATATTTTCACAAGCTCATCTCTTTTTTAGAATTTTAGTTTGATTTTATTATTATTTTTTCTATTCAAAATTGAACTTTAGAAAAAGGATATTAGCACAAATCTAAATAAAATATTTAGTTAAACATAAAAAAATTGGTTAACCCTAGAGTGGATGATCGAAATCACTCTCAAAGGAATATATTTTTTCTTCTATACGAGTCAAATTTCATCTCTTATAGGAAGAAAATGGGAAAATTGGGAGAACCATCTTATAAATTTGAGAAGTAATCATGAACCTACCAAATTCACCTACAAACACAAGAGAACCAACAAAATAAACTATTAATCATTGCTCAACATGAATTATTGAGATATGCAAGAGTCTAAGGAACACATAAAACATTATTAACAAGAACAATAATGGGAATAATCACTAAATACTTTGGGAAGATTATAACTAGTGAACTTACTAATAGACATGCATTAATCTATAAAATATTGTTTATAAGTAGAAATATAGCTCATTGCAACATTAAACACTTAGGTAGAAAAGACCATGAAGTTATGCATTAAATTACTCAGACTAGAAAAGGCCAAGCTCTCAAATTTTACATATTTTTTTCTAAATAATTCTCACCTCTAATACAAAAAACAACTATATATTTATACACTAACTCTTGAGACATCATATATACTTTCATGACTTTGCATGCCTCTCAAATTTTGTAACAACATGAATTACATAATTATAGAAATTTCTAGGTCTACACATTGATCTTCTTTAATCAACTTGTCATAGGCTTCATTTACATCTAAAATTAGAATTTTGACAAGAGGTAAAGCACACATGAAAACTTGGAGAATACCAAGCCTACATCTAGAACCTTTGTGACTATGTTGCTTTTAAATTTTGAGCAATAGGTACACTTAGCTATCAAAGATTCGTTGCTATTGGTGTTTTTGATTATTCATTTTAATTACTTGTTTTACTATGTTGAATCAATCCAAATACCAATAGGAAAACATGATTACATTTCAATAGATTTTTAAATAATTTTCAAATCTAAAACTACTTAAGAAATTTGGTTTAATTTTAAGATTATAAAATTCATTATTCATGGGTCATATTTTTTATATATCGAGCTTATAATTTGAGTACATCAAGATTTTTTTTTAATGTCTCAAACTTAGAAAAGGTAATTACATCAGGTCATCATTGGTCAAAAAAGCTAAAAAACTAGATAGTCAACTTATCACAAGATAAACATGAGTTTAAATATGCAAAAAAGAGTGTTTGGACTTATTGCAAGCTTATATAAGTTGTCAATTTTATTGTATAAAAAAGAAGATTTGGAAGTACAACAAGAGAGTTCACAATGGCATATGATATACATATGGAACTAAGTGAAGTAACACATGGTGTCACAAATGATGTACATTGTGAAAGGTAGGAACAAATTTAACCTAAAGGCTACAAATGGGTTGTCAATTTAAATTTAAACTACTACTTATGTGGTAGGAGCCAAGGGCATACACTATGGTAAGCATGGTACTAGCCAAGAAATATGGCAATGTTAGATTAAATCTGAGTTGCAAAAATACTTCAAAATACCATGTAAGATTATGCTATGGAGATAGCCACTGATATTAAGGAGCTTCAATGATAGCATAATCTTTAAGACATCCAACATGAGAGAATAATTATATTTTATCAAATGATGTAAATATGTAATATGATTATATTATAATTAGAAACCCTTGTATATAGAGGCAAGGGTGAGACATAAGACAATATAATATTATGTCATGTGACTTAATCTTATGTCTTGAGATACAAAAAGTAAATATACTAAGTAAACTTAAGTAACTAGGTGTGAAGATGACCTACAAGGTAAATTGGTTAAGTAATATACCCCATTTTCATCAACATAGGTGCAAAAGGCCCTTTGAGTCTATTATTAGGAATCTAGATATGAGGACACAAGTTAATTTAGATATATCAAGTGGTTGGAATCTAGGAGTAGGGTCTTAGAAAACCATTTTATGACACATGGAACATTCTAGGATGGAAAAATATTAAATAAGGACATAATCTAGTCATGTTGTATGTGAACTCAAGTGGATCTTAGGTTATAATTCACTTGGTTCATTATTTATGTGAATTGTGTGAATTTAAAACCTTTAAATGCAAGGATGTGACATACCAAGTAAATTTCTACTTACCAAGAATTTGAAATTCATGAATATATGAAGGGAATCCCAATGATGAAAAGTGAAAGTTGATAGAGACACATCCTAGATGAATCACACCTTTAGAGCCCCTACTTTTTTCTAATCTCTAGGGCTCAACTATTTATTTTAGCTCTATTGAATAGTAAAGCTATGGAAGGTGCTAGACATTGGAGTTGATTTGAATTCCCTATTTAAATATATTTCAATGGGGAACTAAGGTCTAAAAAGTTTTATTTATGTCAAATATGACAATAACATATGTGAGGTTGTGAGATAAATATGACTAGATTGACCTTACTATCTTTTTAGAAATGGAAATTATGTAGATAGCATGTGGAAAAATTCCCCTAGAGGACACATGGTACGATGTGTGGCTATAGATTCAAATAATGGTGAAAGCATATGTGAAGAACCTAATGAAGCAAAGTTGATAAGGCTTGACAAGTCTAGAATTAGCTTGTATTTAAACATATGGGTATTGTAGACATGAAAAATATAAGAGGAACATGACTTTTTAGACTTTTAAAGTCTATGAGGAGATATGGTATACTCTAGAGATGCAGCATGGATATGGTCTATGGATGACATGTAACACATAACTATGGGTTAGACTTAAATACAAATTCAATAGGGTTGATCAAGTAAAAATAAAATATTTTTCAAGTTTAGTTTAAATTAATGCATAGTAGGGGTGGTCACACAATGAGAAGGCTCATTCAACCAAAATTTATTCAAGCTTTGGGGTCTAGGGGAACCACAAATATAGTGTATTTGGAAAGATGTGTACAACTTTAGGCCAACTTAAATCAACACAATTAAATTTAAGTATTTCCAACTGAACGTCTATTTTAGTCAAACATATGTTCTAGTTGGATTCATTCTAGGTAAATTAGATTTGGGCCTCAACTTTTTCCTACGAGAAGTGTTCAACATCACTCTAATGCCAATACAAAAAGAAATTTAATTATTCTAAAAAAATTAATGTTCTCACAACTCCTACTCATGCAAATAACATTTTTTTTCTAAAATACCTTTTTTGTGGATGTATAAGTTTATTTTTTAAATATAACTTTTTTAATATTTTAATTAGTATATTTTTATTTTATTAAAAATAGATTAGAAACACAAAAATATAAAATTGATTTTCTTCTCAAGAAAAAATATTAAAACTTAATTTTAAACTGAAAAAATATGATGTACTCCAGAGAGATTCCACGTCATTACATATTTTTTATATCTCAGATAAATAGTTAAGACATAAAGTGGAGGCCCATTGAAAAAAATATATTTTTAGTACACGATATTATCAAGATTTATTTAAAAGTATATATTTCAAAGTGGGAGAAAAATTAATCTATGCATTAAAGTTTCACGTTATGATATGAAGAAAAAGTTAAAGGAAAAAATTTACTTTTATTAATGTAGACACCTAAAAATGACTAATGCATTTTCATTGTATCATTTCATCATTATCCTTATTAATTTTTTATCTATAATTAATTAAATAATTAATCTAATATTTCCTACCTTCTTATCCATAATTTAATTAAATTTTTATGATTATTTATTCATCTTAATTTTTTTATCATATTTATATTAATTAAATATTTTTTAATTATTTAATTAATTCATCATTTATTATTTTCCCTTCAACATTAGTTACATATAAAATTTAAAATTATCTTTGGTCCTCTATAAATAAATAATTTTTAAAAATTATTTAATTAGCTAACACTCTTCTTTTAAATAAATTAAATTAGAATACTCTATTTAAATTAACTCTTTCTTTTAATAATAAATAAATTTTATATATTTGGACTTATAATGAATTAGATGATTACAAGGGGATGGCGACAAGTCTGTGTTGCATGCAGGTGAATGCCCGTGGCCTATGAGGCTATGGAGCATGTCATTGTTTCTTTGTGCATGTGTGAGCAAGGCTACAAATCGAGTTTCTTTGTGTTCTCTTTGTGGTGGGGGGGGTTCTTTGCCGAGTTCAGGGTGGCAGTTCTTACTTTTGTTTACAGGCTTTGTCTTTTCCAGCTATGTTTTGTGTGCCAAAGTTGTATCTAGTTTTCAAGGTGCTTACATGTACGATAAATAAAATACCAAGACCAACATGGATAAGGAACATGACCAACATACGAACTGATGACACACAGTGTTAGGGTAAAGGTTTGACAAGGTTAACCAGTTACTATCTCCCAATCATTACTATTGATTAGTGAACACACTCAGACCTTTGAAACCAAGTGAAGCCGTTGTCTTGTACCTGCAAACCTACAACAAAAGTGAAAGTCGTACATGTATATAGATAATAATTCATACACACCATGAAGAGAGAATCGCGGAAATCATAGGGCACTCGCAAGCGAGTGATGCAATACCATTCTCTTCACCAATACAATGTCACATCAATTGATGAGATAATATATCAATTAAACTACAATAAGCATATATAGCAATGTCATCACAACTAAGCATCTATGCAAACATAAAGCATATTAAACATAATCACCATGCATATAATGTATCATCACATCCATATAGTCTATCATCACTCCACTATCAGCGATAGAGCCATAACATAAAATAAGGTCCAACAAAGTATCTAAGCTATCAAGAAAAACATAACAAAATGGAGGGGTGTCACAATCTAACCCTCATTTTCTATTTTTAACGCAATAAATTAAATAAATTTAATTAAAAATCACAACTAACACCCATCTATACATTTTTATTCAAACTAATTTCTCTAAATTTATGATTCCTAACATATACATTTGTATATCTATTTACACAAAAATCCGCATGTTACATTTAATCATTGCACTCATTTGTGAAAACATTATAAAAATAATATAAGAAACTATTTTAACCGATTTCATAACTAACTAAGTACATATTTTACCCGAATAAGTTATTTAACCCATATATATATTAAATGCCCATTTACCCAAACGTGACCACCTTACTTAAGCAAAATTTTAAAGAATAATAATCAATTATATTTTATTCATTTCTTTATTACGAGAAAATAGTCATATTCAAATAATAAAACTACACACATTCTTTTACACAAAATTTCTCTTAAGCTAATACAACCAACTTACTTCTAACCATATTCATATATACATATCCATTTAATTTAAAGTAAAAATAATTACTATTTTAAAAACATCAAATTGCTTAATACAAATAAACATATATATTATATATTTATATAATTACATAAAATTTTAGTCTAATCTGCTGTCAGAAACAACAAGCATATTAAAACCTGCTATTGTTATACATTTACAAACCGCAGGCAATAATCCAAATTTACACACACATATATATTTTCAGTTTGATTCTAAAAATATATATACTTGTGTTTTTAAACAAATATAAAATTAAAGCTAAATGAGACCCCCGAACTAAGGAGGAGTGGCTGGCAAAAGATCTCAGGCATGGACATTAAAATAAAGATGGATGCCATAACAGGTTTGTGATTTTGATTGGGAATAAAAGTAAAGAAGAATTCACATAGAATTACTCAAACTTGGTAAAAACAATTCTTTAAATTTAATAATGTCACGTAATTCTTTTATTTTTTTAAATTTATCGTTTCAAATATAATATTTAATAAAATATCCATTATGATATTTTATACACTACAAAATACACTTTATAAATTAAATTTAAAAATAAACTTTATTAATAAGTAGATTATTAATCCTTTATATTAAATTTGAAAATAAACATTATTTATAAATTCAAATTTATGTTAAATTATTTACATATTCATTTTAATAAAATAATAATATAAGCTAATAAATTGTTATCCCTTTCAAATAAATTTAATAATTAATTAGTAAAATTATTTTTAATAATTTAATAATTTAATTTAATACTTTAATTAAATGAACGTTACAAATACGAGCAACGTAACCCTAAACAACAGTGAACCACAAATAAACACTTACACAAATGTCTAGAAAGACCAATTCGGAGGGGCACTACACCTCATAATCAAGAAGCCACTTATGTGATGTGTTGTTTGTAGAAGAAAAGAGCTTCATACCCTTTTTCTCATCTTTTGCTGAACATGTGGATGATATATATGGAGAAGGGGAAGAACCACCCAACCTAGATGTAGGCGATTAAATGTGATTTTTTTGAAGAAGATGCAACATTTCATCATTTTCCTTTTTAAAGCATTGGTGTTCTTCGTGCCCTAGTCTCTTACAATAAGTACATTTGAGATTCTCTTTAGAAGTTTTCCGTTTTGATGAGGGAGATGAATCTGATGGAATCTTTGATTTTGGTCCCTTAGCTTGATCCCTAGTCTATTTCTTTCCCTTAGATTTGGAAGCTTTTTTTTCAATTGCAACAAGAGCTTGTGGCTTTGAAGGCTTCATGGTATCCATTTAAATTAATTTGTCTTGCTCCTTTGTGAGAAAAACAACAAATTCTGAAAGAGATGGCATAGTGTAAGGTGCACCAAAAGCATTCTTTATTGCATGAAAAGGAGAAACAAACATTGAATATTGATGACCTAACTCTGATAAGATATTTAGGACCAATTATTCATCTTGTTTTTTATTGTATGTTGCTTGAGTTGGAACCTTAGAAAATTAAATTTAGCGAAGAACTCTTGAATTGTGTTAAATTCTTGTGGATTAAGATTCATTAGTTCATTCTCTAGTTGATGTCCCCTCAATACATCTTGCTTACCAAATAGATTTTCTAATGTTGTCCATACATCATTAGGTGTTGTGATAGAATCAATGTGAAAGAGAAAGCCAAAATAAATAAATGTCACAATGTTTCATAGGCTTCATCATTTTTATTATGCCATTTTTGCTTTTCAACTGCTCTTGTAGGTTCAAGTTCCAAACCCATGGTGACTCGATGGAATTCTGATTTCTTGAGATTTATCTCCATTGATTTCTTCCATTCATAGAAGTTAGATGGAGTTAGGATTATATCTATTTTGTAGAATAACATGAAAGACAACTCCCCTGATTTGTTTATTACTAATTTGAGCCATCCCCAGGAGATGAGCAAGAATTTTTTACAAGTTATGAAGATCAATTGCCAAAATATTTCATTTATAACTCACAGAGATTTTTACAATTCTCTGAGAAAATAACAATTCAAATCTTAATTTTACATGCAAAATCATATTCTTTATGAAATTATGATAGAAATAAAAAAATGTGAAAGTTTGATAATCAGAGTGAAAGTTATACCTCGTAGAAATTTGTTTACAATAATGACTTCATAGGCTTAAAAATGATACTAAACAACACCAAATCTAAATTGTCTCAACATGAAAACGTTTGTCATAGAAAGACATTTCCATTGACGATTCACACTTGAAATTTTGATCCCTCATTTGCAAGTTATCACAAAACAAAAAATTAAATTACCCAATGGTCTACTAACCACTAGCATAAAATGTTACATTTTACTATAAACAAATAATGGTTATAATTTTTTTTGCAATTAGTAATAGTGGTTGAGTCAATGGGCCACGTGGGTTTGGAGAGTCGTTGATAAGACTGAATGAGTAAGTAGACCCTCTTATGGTAAGAAAACCAAAGATAAAACCTCACCAACTAGGCGTCCAAGTTGCACAATAGGCCAAATAAGATCAAATATGCACATGTCGATGGGTAAATGGGAACCACGTGGGGTCTCGATGCCAAGACAAAAACCATGTGCAAGTTGCAACTTAATGAACATGTTCGTTGGAAGTGATTGACCTATTCATGGGCAAGTCGCAACTTAATTTTATTGTATACAAGAACATTTGGAAGTAAAACAAGAGAGAACGATGGCATAGGATATACATATGGAACTAAGTGAAGTAACACATGGTGTCACAAATAATATACAATGTGAAAGGTAGGAACAAATTTAAGCTCAAGGCTATAAATGGGTTGTCAACTTAAATTTAGACTACTACTTATGTGGTAGGAACCAAGGCCATACACTATGGTAAGCATAGTATTAGCCAAGAAATATGACAATGTTAGATTAAATATGAGTTGCAAAGATATTTCAAATATGAAAATATAGACTTGAGATGATTAGTTAACTATAATTGAGTCATGGGATAGGTTGTAAGAGTTGGTATATATAATACTACATAATACCATGTAAGATTATGCTATGGAGATAGCCACCCGATATCAAGGAGCTTCAATGATAACACAATCCTTAAGGCACCCAATATGAGAGAATAATTATATTTTATCAAAGAATGTAAATATGTAATATGGTTATATTATAATTAGAAACCCTTGTATATAGAGGCAAGGGTGAGACATAAGACAATATAATATTATGTCATGTGTCTTAATCTTATGTTTTGAAATACAAAAAGTAAATATACTAAGTAAACTTAAGTAACTAGGTGTGAAAATGACCTACAAGTTAAATTCGTTAAGTAATATACCCCATTTTCATCAACATAGGTGCAAAAGGCCCTTTGAGCCTATTATTAGGAATCTAGATATGAGGACACAAGTTAATTTGGATATATCAAGTGGTTGGAATCTAGGAGTAGGGTCTTCGAAAACCATTTTATGACACATGGATCATTCTAAGATGGAAAAATATTAAATAAGGACATAATCTAGTCATGTTGTATGTGAATTCAAGTGGATCTTAGGTTATAATTAACTTGGTTCATTATTTATGTGAATTGTGTGAATTTAAAACCTTTAAATGCATGGATGTGAGATACCAAGTAAATTCCTACTTACCAAGAATGTGAAATCCATGAATATATGAAGGGAATCCCAATGATGAAAAGTGGGAAAGTTGATAGAGACACATCTTAGATGAATCGCACCTTTAGAACCCCTACTTTTTTCTAATCTCTAGAGCTAAACTATTTATTTTAGCTCTATTGAATAGTAAAGCTATGAAAGGTTCTAGACTTTGGAGTTGATTTGAACTCTCTATTTAAATATATTTCAATGAGGAATTGAGGTCTAAAATTTTTGATTTATGTTAAATATGGCAATAACATATGTGAGGTTGTGAGATAAATATGACTAGGTTGACCTTACTATCTTTTTAGAAATGGAAATTATGTAGATAACATGTGGAAAGTTTCGTAGTAGACACATGGTATGATGTGAGACTATAGATTCAAATCATGGTGAAAGCATATGTGAAGTACTTAGTGAAGCAAAGTTGATAAGGCTTGACAAGTCTAGAATTATCTTGTATTTAAACATATGGGCATTGTACACATGAAAAATCTAAGAGGAACATGACTTTTTAGACTTTTAAAGTCTATGAGGAGATATGGTATACTTTAGAGATGCAACATGGATATGGTATATGGATGACATGTAACAAATAACTATGGGTCAGACTTAAATATGAATTCAATAGGCTTGATCAAGTAAAAACAAAATATTTCTCAAGTCTAGTTTGCATTATTGCATAGTAGAGGTAGTCACACAATGAGAAGGCTCATTCAACCCAAATTTATTCAAGCTTTGGGGTCTAGGGGAACAAAATATCTAGTGTATTTGGAAAGATGTCTACAACTTTGGGCCAACTTATCAACACAATTAAATTTAAGTATTTCCAACTAAAACTTTTTTTAGTCAAACATATGTTCTAGTTAGATTCATTCTAGGTAAATTAGATTTGGGCCTCAACTTTTTCCTACCAAAAGTGTCCAACATCACTCTAATGCCAACACAAAAAGGAATTTAATTATTTTAAAAAACTTAATGTTCTCACAACTCCTACTCATGCAAATAACATTTTTTTTCTAAAATACTTGTTTGGGGATGTATAAATTAATTTTTTAAATATAATTTTTTTAATATTTTAATTAGTGTATATTTTTATTTTATTAAAAATATATTAGAAACACAAAAAAAAAGATTGATTTTCTTCTCAAGAAAAAATATTAAAGCTTAATTTTAAACTGAAAAAATATGATGCACTCTAGAGAGATTCCACATCAAGATTACATATTTTTTATATCTCATATAAATAGTTAAGACATAAAGTGGAGACCTATTGAAAAATTATAATTTTTAGTACATGATACTTTCAAGATTTATTTAAAAATATATATATCAAAGTGGGAGAGAAATTAATCTATGCATTAAAGTTTCACGTTATGATATGAAGAAAAAGTTAAAGGAAAAAAATTACTTTTATTAACATAGACACCTTAAAATGACTAATACATTTTCATTGTATCATTTCATTATTATCCTTATTAATTCTTTTATCTAAAATTAATTAAATAATAAATCTAATATTTCCTACCTTCTCATCTATAATAATTAAATATTTACTATTATTTAATCGTCTTCATTTTTTTTATCATATTTATATTAATTAAATATTTTTTAATTATTTAATTAATTCATCATTTATTATTTTCCTTCAACATTAGTTAAATTTAAAATTTAAATTATCTTTGGTCCTCTATAAATAAATATTTTTTTAAAATTATTTAATTAGCTAACGCTCCTCTTTTAAATAAATTAAATTAAAATACTTTATTTAAATTAACTCTTTCCTTTAATAATAAATAAATTTTATTTATTTAACTTATAATGAATTAGATGATTACAAGGGGATGGCGACAAGTCTGTGTTGCATGCAGGTGAATGCCCGTGGCCTATGAGGCTATGGAGCATGTCATTGTTTCTTTGTGCATGTGTGAGCAAGGCTACAAATCGAGTTTCTTTGTGTTCTCTTTGTGGTGGGGGGGGTTCTTTGCCGAGTTCAGGGTGGCAGTTCTTACTTTTGTTTACAGGCTTTGTCTTTTCCAGCTATGTTTTGTGTGCCAAAGTTGTATCTAGTTTTCAAGGTGCTTGGATAGTTTCCAGCTGCATTTTGTTTTGCATTTTATTTCATTTCATAGCTATCTCCGCTGTTCAAAAGTGCTTGATAGGGTTGTGGCTCTATTTTGCTTCTTGGTTTGGCTGCAATTATGGTTGGCTAGATTTGGCCTCAACTTTTCCTCGAGCCAATTTTCTCTTTAGCATGGATAATCTTGGTGAGGGTTCATCGAAATACTTGTTTTCATCTACACAAGGTGAAATTCACGGCTAGAAAGGGCACAAGACTGGTCATTCTTGTGATTCAACTTGAATCGGGTGGTTGAGGATCTTGTTTATTTCTCCACCATGTTTTGATATGCAATTTTTTGGGAATGAGGGTTTCTCTCCCATTCCTTGATATGTGGATTCGGAAAACATGGAATTCAGAAGGCAACTTTGACATTTTGATGGTTGCAAACGATCCCTTTTTGGTGGATTTTTCGTGCATTTCGGATTGAAACAAGGCATTTAAAGGGGGGCCTTATTTCTATAACCAGGTGGGTCTATTTATCAAACCATGGCATGTTGGATTTAATTCGGCTGAGGAGCTTCCTTCTAGGGTCCCAGTTTGGGTTTATCTCCCTCAGCTGCTGCATGAATGTTGGAGAAGTGATATTTTGCAGTCAATTGCTTTGTTGTTGGGAAAACCGATTGGCCCTTCACAACAAACCTTGGATAAGAGGATTTTCTCTTATGTGTTGGTATGTGTTGAGATTGATTTGAGTCAGCCTTTGCCAGATTCTATTGACTTGACTGTTGGTTCCTGTTCTTGGACTCAGTTGTTGGATTATGAGACTTTACCTTTCCAGTGTCGTATATGTCATGAATATGGTCACCTTCAGCAGAGATGTCCTCGTGCTTTTGGTGTTGGTGGTGTAAGTAATCCTTCCCCTCAATCTAATCTTAAGGTGGATAAAGGTAAGACTTCCATGCAGGGGGGGTCAACGGATAAAGATGGTTTTGTCCCTGTCAAGTCTCACAATCGGGGACAGGGTCAAAAGCAAACTTTCAAGGATAGGCAGAAGGAAGAGACTCTAAATAGATTTGAGGCTTTAGATGAGTTAGTTGAGGAGGAAGGGTTCTTGGTGGACATGTAGTTGGAAGTTAGTGCTTGTGTTGAAGAGTTACCTGATGTGCAGCCTTCAAATATTTCTAAGATGGATCAATTTGGTGTTCATGGTCCTCAAATGGATTTTGTCTTAACCCCTTCAGCTCAGGTTTGGGGTGAGGAAGGTGGGGTGATTGTAGATTTCGTGGGTTCCCCTGGTGGGGGTGGGGCTAGCTCGGAGGTGCAGAGTGGTTCTGTAGTAGGTAAAAATAAGTCTTCTTCATCTGCCTTCTATCTACATCAAAAAATTCAAGAAGGCCTCAAGAAACCTTCTCGCGTTGGCTTGAAAGAAGGACCAAGAAAAGGTGAAGTTAGCTGATGAGACACTGGTTGAGGCTAGTTCGGTGAAGACTATTGATGCTCACTTCTCCCAATCTCAACGATGATTGTGATATCTTGGAATGTGAGGGGTATGAATAACATCCCTCGACAAAAAGCTATTTAGGATCTAGTTCATGTTCATTCTCCTGATGTGGTCTTCCTTCAAGAAACCAAGTTATCAGTTGATTCTATGTTGTGGGTGGCTTCAAAGATTTGGGGTTAGGGACATTGTCAATGTGTGGGAGCACCTGGTAGCTATGGTGGAGTGGCTTGTTTATGGGATCCTTGGAAAGTTAATCCCATTTGGTGGATCTCCTACAAGAGCTCGATTTTTTGTGCTACTTCTCATCTTGAGTCTGGGGAAAAAGGTTTTTTTCTCTAATATTTATGCGCCAATTGAATTTCAAGGTAAAGCTCAGTTGTGGGATCATGTTAAATATGTGAGGTCTTTGGATTTGTATTTGCCTTGGATATTGGCTGGGGACTTTAATGTTGTTATTTCTTTAGAGGAGAAGAGGGGAGGTAGTGCTCTCCTGGAGCCCTCCTTGGGGCTCTTGTAGGATAATGTGGCTCTTTTGAGGTTAGTTGACATTAACCTAGCTAATGGAGTCTTTACTTGGAGTAATAGGAGAAGTGGAGATGCAACTATTTCAAAAAGACTGGATAGCTTTCTAGTGTCCATTTTTTGGTTGAGGGACAGGTGGGTGACCAACTCTGAGATATTAGATAGTCGGGCTCTGGTCATTGGCCTATTAAGCTTATGGTTGAGTTACCTCAGCGTTGTGTTAAGTAGTCTTTTAAGTTCCAACTTATGTGGCTCAAGGATGAGTCTCTTCATGTTTTGCTTCCTGGTTGGTGGTGTCTTGGGAAGCTGACTTATGGCATTGCTATGTACTCTTTCTCCAAGAGGCTTCAATATGTGAAATACAGGTTGAAGCGCTGGAATAGACAACACTTCGGTAATCTGTTTCATGCAAAGTAGAAGGCTCAAGGGAGATTGGACTTGACCACAAGGAAGATTCGTGATCAAGGCCTCAATAAGGAGCTTGGTCTGCTGGAGGTTGCTGCGGTGAAGGATGTTGAGGAATGGGAGTTTTAAGAGAAGAAATTTTTTGGAAGCAAAAATCCCATATTGATTGGCTTTAGGCTGGTGATCAAAATACTTCTTTCTTTCACAATTTTGTCAAATATCAGAGACAAGGTAATATTATTTCCTCTCTCTCATGTCATTGATGGGAAAAATTCTTTCTCCTCTATTCTTCTATTTTCATTGAATAAGTTTGATTTTTTCTACTTTATTCTCCTGAGGATTCACCTCCAGTGGAGGAGGATGAAGCTAGGATCCTGGATTGTATTCCACAGTTGGTCTTGGATGAAATGAATGAATCTATGCTTTCTCCTATCACCTTGTCAAAGCTTGAAAATGTGGTGTTTCAAATGAAGAAAGGTAAAGCTCCTGGACCTGATGGATTCCCAGTTGATTTTTTTTAGCAATTCTAGGGAGTGGTTAAGTTGGATCTCTTGGAGGTTGTTGAGGAATCCCTCATGAGTAAACAAATGCTGAAATCTCTAAATGCAACTTTTTTGGCTCTTATTCCAAAGAAGGAGGGGGCTAATTCTCTAGATCTTTTTAGGCCAATTGCTCTCAGTAATGTTGTTTACAAGATTATTACTAAATTGATTGTTGAAAGACTAAAGTCGTGGCTAAGTGGGTTAATCTTTGAGGAACAAGAGGGTTTCATTATTGGTAGACATATCATGGATGGTGTTATTATTGGTACGGAAACCATTTATTCTATGGAGTCTTTTAAAGAAAAAGCTATGTTTATTAAGCTAGATATGGCTAAAGCATATAATAGGGTTAAATGGAGCTTCTTATTTAAGATTCTTGAAGCTTTTGGCTTTGCTGGGGACTTGATTGAATGGGTCAAGAGTTGTGTTACTTCCTCCTCCTTTTCGGTGCTCATTAATGGTGTTCCCACAGAGTTGTTTGGTGCTTCTAGAGGGACTTAGAAAAAGGGGATCCTTTTGTCTCCCTACTTGTTCATCCTACTTGCTGAAGGATTGGGGAGGTTTATTCATTCTTGGGTTGTGAGTGGTCGGATTCAAGGTTGGAGTTGGGAAATGATATTCTCCCTCAATCTCATATTCAGTTTGTGGATGATACTGCTTTAATTGGAAGGGCAAAGGTTGAGGAAGCGATTAGGTGGTGTAGCGTGTTAGACAGTTATTTGGCTACCTCTAGGCAGTGCGTTAATGAGGGGAAGTCCTTCATCTACTTCTTCCATACTCCTAAGGCTATCCAAAAGAGAATAGTTGGCATTCTTCGTTTCCAAATTAGGTTGCTTCCTTTTGTCTACCTTGGAATCCCTCTTGCTATTTGTACACTTCCTAAATGTTTTTGGTAGGAGATTCTCGATAAGTTTAGAAGTTTGGTTAGTCATTGGACCTGTAGGTGGCTTTCTTTGGTAAGTAGAGTGACTCTTTTGAATTTGGTAGTTCAAGCTCTTCCTCTTTATAGGTGCTTTGTTCTCTTTGCTCCTTCGAGCTTCATCAAGGAATTTGAGAGACTGTCTTGATAGTTCCTATGGTCTAGAAATTTTCTTCATAGAAAGTGGAGTTTGGTTGAGTGGGATGATGTTTGTAGGCCAAAGCAAGAAGGTGGTCTTGGTCTACGTTGAACTGATCTAAATGGGCAGGCTTTGGTAGCTAAATTGTATTGGTGGTGGTGTTCACAACAACATCTCTTGTGGGATAAAATTCTCACCTTCAAATATTTGGGTGTGGTTGAGAGCAATGAGTTTGCTAGATTTAGCCTGGAGGGGAAGGGTTCTATGATCTGGGGGACTCTCAAAAGGGGTGCTAAGCTGGTAAAGCAGGGGTTGTTTTGGATTTGTAATGGGGGTTGTGATGCCCTTTTTTGGAATGATTCTTGGGATGGGAATCCTCCCATTTTATCTTCTCATTCTCACCTGCAGGATTTGTGCTAGGTTTTTATGGATGCAGGTTGGTGTTGTGTGGCTGATTTTAAATCCCAACAAACCATAGGCCAGGTTATTGTGTCTAGGTGGAAGGATCCTCTAGAGTGGCCTCCTGGAGGTGTGGCGGAGGAATGACAAGAGTT